>ML831410.1:95649-114199 GCA_009831015.1 Picea engelmannii | reverse complement strand
CCAACTTGGAAAAATGATCCTTTGCCATGAACATGGTCTAATACTTGGGCTACATTGTTGATGAGCATGGGGTACATGTGGATCTAGCTAAGATCCAAGTCATTTGTGACTGGCCAGCCCCGACCACACTAACTGAGCTTCAGAGCTTCTTGGGACTTTCCAACTTCTACCGAAGGTTTGTGTTGGGATTTTCCCATATTGCATGGGCCCTCAGCCAAGTAACCAAGGGCAGTGGCAAGGAAAAGTTTGCATGGGGGCAGACACAACAACAAGAATTTGATGATTTGAACATCGCTTGTGCTCAACTCCAATACTCTCCTTACTTGATCTGCAACATCGCTTGTGCTCAACTCCAATACTCTCCTTACTTGATCTGGAAGAATCGTTTGAGATTGAGATTGATGCCTCCAACTATGTTGTAAGCGTAGTTCTCCCTCAGCATGGTCATCCAATAGCATACCATAGTGAGACACTCTCAGATACTGTCCGAAAATACCCCATCTATGACAAACAAATGTATTCCATTGTGCAAGCTTGTCGTCAATGGAAACATTACATTCTGGGAAAGGAGACAACCATCCACACTGATCACAAGCCTCTGCAATTCATACAGACACAGGGGAAGTTGCAGAACAACCACCATCAAAAGTGGTCCACGTACCTACAATAGTTCCATCTCAACATCAAGTATAAAACATGGAGCACAAATCATGTCGCTGACTGCCTCAGTCTCCCTCTCGTTGCTGCACTCACCACAATGATCCATTCTTGCAGGCATGAGGCATCTGAGTGGCCCCAACTTTATCATCGTGACCCTGACTTCCCCACCACCTATCATCTCTTGGGTACATGAGCGAATGTCACCGATTTTCACATACAGGATGGACTGTTATGCCATCTGGGTCACCTCTATGTTCCCACAAGAGAGCGTGCAAAGTTGATTTGTGAGGCTCACTACAGTCGGATGGTAGGACATTTTGGCATGGAGAAAATTGTGGCCATTCTACAAAAACATTTTTATTGTCCAAAACTTCGACAAGACGTCAGCAAGCATATCATATCTTGCATTGCATGTGCCATTTCCAATCCAACCATCAAGAATCAAGGCTTATACACCCCTCTTCCTACTCTTGAGAGGCCTTGGGAATCCATCTCGATGGATTACATGTCTGGCCTTCCATCCACCAAGCACGAGAATGATTGTGTATTTTTGGTGGTTGATCAATTTTCGAAGATGGCCTTTATCACAGCCTGCAAGAAGAGAATCACAGTGACAGATACTGCCAAGCTCTTGTTCGAATGGGTGTGGGTCCATTTGTGGATACCACATACCATCACCTCATATCGGGACAACAGGTTTCTCAACACATTTTGGTCGAGTCTCTGGTCACTGTTGGACACCAAGCTCACTAAATCCATTGCTTTCCACCCCCAAACCAATGGCCAGACGGAGGTCGTTAATCAGATGATTTTGCACATCCTACACATGTGCAACTCTAAGAATCTGCATACATGGGATGAGAGTCTTCCCTATGTTCAACACAAATACAACATGGCTCTCCATAGCTCCACTGACCATATCCCATTTTAGGTGGGCCTGAGATTCCAGCCCTTGGGTCCCATTGATGTTGCACTACCTCTTGCAACCACACAGGAAAAATATTCCCATGTTCATTCTGAGGTCGACAAAGCCACCAAATTCATTGAACGGATTTAGCACATCCACCAACAGGTCCATGAGATTTTATAGAAATCCAATGCTAAGTACAAGCAACGTCATGAGCAACACCGAGTACCGCACCTGTTTCAGGTGGGAGACAAGGTCTGGTTACATTTGCATAAAGAGTACTTTATAGGGCCCCATCGAAAGCTCTGCTCACTTCGTTATGGGCCTTACACTATCACCAAGGTTGTGGGTAGCAATGCTTTTGATCTCAACACTCCACCCTTCCTTGGCTTGCACCCAGTGTCTAATGTGGACCTCCTTCAACCATATTTTCCACCATTATTGGACACCTTAGAGATCGCAGAACAATTGACACCGATAGAGCTTAAACCTGACTGCATGGAACATGCATCCACTAATCAGATAGTGGACACATAGGTCAAGGGCACTTGACATAAATGATCTAGCTTTATCGAGTTGTTAAGGCAGGGCATCTCCTACACCAAGGCAAGTGGCTCACCCGAGGCCAAATTCAAAAAAACTTTCCTCACCTGATGGGGGAACTCAATGCAATGGAGACCATTGCTTCCTAAGGGGGGAGGAATGATCGAAGTGGATATTGGTGTCCACCCACCTATTCCAACTGGCTCATCTTGACAATTTTTAGTTCAACATGTTCTTCTGTAATTCTTTGTAATTGTGGGTTCTACACTTTCGGGGCTTTCTAAAGCTCTACACATCTTCCAGGTGGAGATTGGTGGCCACCCACCTAATCCAACTGGCTTATTTTGGATGTTTTCGTGTCAGTACATCTTTTTGTACTTCCAGGGCCGTTTTTGGGCCCTAAACAATTTGTTTTTTGGCTTGCCATAGTCAAACTGTAGATAAAGTCAGAGTTTGATGGCATAATGTGTATTTCTCGAAAAGACTTTTCCAATGGGCTATCATGTGCCTAAAACGAAGGTCGTATGCAAAAGTTACGACCTCGGGAAGTTGAGATACCAACTTACCCATCGAGGCCCACATAACTTTTGGTGTTTCATTTCCTAGGGTTAGGTTTTTGGATGTCTAGGGTTTTGGAATTCATGAGTAATGTTAAAAAGGACTCTGGAGTCTCATTGTAATCATTTTGCTCAGACAGATGCGCGTAGCAATCACAACTTTTCTCAAAGATAGCTACCATCATTCAAGCAAGTTGTTTTTAGTTCTGCAATTTTACAGTTTCACCCTATTTTATTTTTTCAATAGAAGTTATTGTTCACTAGATATCGATTGTTGTTCTTAGTATTTCTGTGTTATTGTATTCAGTCTATTATTCTTTTCGTTCCGCTCATAAATCTGGATCATATATACCGAATGAAGATCCATCTTAGTAAAGAATTTTGCTCCATGCAATTCATCTAATAATTAATCAATGACATGAATAGGAAATTTATCTTTGATGGTCATTTTTTTGAGCTATCTATAATCTTGACACATATGCCATGAACCATCCTTTTTTGTAACCATCACCATTGGTGAAGAGAAATAACTTTGGCTAGGTTGAATGATGTCGATCTCTAACATTTCCTGGATCATACTCTCAATATCACTCTTTTGTGTGTATGGATACCTATAAGGCCTAATGTTATGTGCTACATTTCTTGGTTGCAAAGAATAACATGGTCATGATCTCGAGCAGGTGGAATACCCTTAGGCATTGCACCAAATACCTTGGAATGATTGTTTATAACTATTTGGAGGTCTAATGGAGTAGAGGATATAGATGTTTGAACATCACATGAGCACAATTATGCAATTACACCATGGTGTCCCTTTTTGAGTAATTTTTTCATGCTATTAGAGATTATCACTTTAGAGGGTTTCTCTTGGAAAGATCTAAGCTCAATTTCCTTTCCATCCGAGGAAAATCTCATGACAATATATTGAAAATTAAGGGCAATTGTTCCCAATGATTGTAACCATTGGACCCCTAATACAACATCAACACCCCCCATTTGGATGGAAATCATGGGGCTATCCAAAAAATACTCCCCCATGTTGAGATTAATACTATGACATTTCCCTGAACAATTTATGGTACCTCCATCTACAATCATTACTTGAAATTCTGGTGTGGGATATACAAAGAAATTAATATCTTTTAATAATTTGTAATTGATAAAATTATGGATACTACTTTTAATCAATACTGCCACCTTTTTATTTTTGATGTATTCTTGTATCTTGAGGGTTTGCGGAGTACTGATGTCATTCAATGAATGACAAGATATTGTTGGAGTAGTTTTTCAATTCTAGATATGGATCTTGTGGTGGTTTCAATTCTTAATCTTATTCCTCTTCACAGTCTATGTAGAATAATTTATTCTCACTGCATTTATGTCTCGCACTGTACTTGCTATCTCAATTGAAACATAGTCCATTTTCTCTTATTTCATCCATTTTTTGAGGTGTCAACCTTGTCATTTGAGGTATGCTTGTCTTATGAACCCCAAAACAATCTCTGCTTCCTCTGTATGCTCCAATGGTAGACTTGTGTGTATCCTTATTCCTCGATTGAATATGTCAAGAAAATTGCATATCTTCCATAATATTTGTAGGATGTATTTAAAAAAACTCATTTCTAATGGTTTGTTTTAATCCACCCATGTAAGCTTCCAAAAAATGTTCACCACTTATGTCATCCACCCTTGTGTCCAATACCTGAAATTCTGAATTATAATCTTCAATATCACCTAAGTTCTTGATTCTTGTAAATGAATTGAAGTAGTCATGTTCCCAAACTTTCCCATAATGTACTTCTAATTCTCTTGTAAATAAACCCCAAGTATAATGATAAAATGGGGGCTTCCTCTCAACTACCTATTGATACCATTGATATAGTTTTATCTCAAAGTTCAAAGTTTCTATGTGAATCTTTTTCTTATCATCCATAATATTGTGCAGTTCAAAATATTTCTCTACTTGGTTTTCCCATGTAAAGACCTTTGTTCCATCAAACTTCTTTAATTCAATCTTGGGAAAGTTAAATTTAGGACCGCCACCGTAATTAACTCCACTATTAGAGTTAAATCAACTTGAAAATTGCTTATTATCGACATGTTTTTCAACTTGAATACTACCTTTATTTTCCCGAGTTCCTTGCATTTTGATATCTCCTTTAGAGGGTCTCAAATCTAGAGCATGAAATATCATGAAACACAAGGAATTTTTCAATTCTTTCATGTATTCTTGTATTTCTTCTTTATTTTCATCCATCTTGTTTTTCATGTCATCCATATTCTTATACATGTTATTTTCCATGTGTGCACTATTTTCATTCATCTTCTTATCCATCTTATTTTCCATTTCTGTCATATTTCTTTTCATATGTTCATCCATCTTATGTTCCATTTATTCCTTATTTTCAATGATCTTCTTTTCCACCCGATGATAAATCTCTTGGATTTCATCTTGTGTCATGGTTGAGCTCTCTGGAGGTTTAGTTGGTGAAGTAAATTTTGGAGGATCATTTGGAGCCATGTGAGAAAATAATAATTCTCCTCTTTTTCCTCTTTATCACAAATTTTGAATCACCAAAAATAGATCTTCCAATAAAAAGTTATGCCAATTGTAAGTTACGTACCTTTCAAGCCCTTAATTTGGAGTTTGTCCTCCTGGCCGAATTTCCTTCTAATGTATTTCTGAAATATCGACCCTTTTGAGTATAAAATTTCAGCCCGTGGTACTCGGAAATGTCTTCTATGCAATTCCACATATCTAACCAAAATTGGATGTGCCAAGTGAAAGCTAGGATAACTTTCCAAAACCTTGTTGATTTTTTGCCTTTCCGGGAGAGCGAACTTGTACATAATGGTACATCTCCAATATTTAATACTCGATTATGAAATTTGTACTAGAAATAATATAGACTCTCCTATTTTAAATTCAACTTGCCTCATGGAATTTGGATCCTTTATGAAGAAGATATCATTGTTTTACCCAAAACTCCTATTCAAAACTATTTATAGGACTAGTCAACAAACCCTCTTCCATAGGGTATATCTTTGAAATTGTAATGAAACATAAGCTTAAATTTTAACCACGGGTAAATTCAGATGTCTTCTAAATAACCTCCAAGTTTTGTTATCTTAGCATCTCAAAAAAAAAGTTATAGCGAAAATTCCAAGATGGCTCGCTTGAAGAAGCAAAACCCTAGGATCAATGCTCTGATACCAAATGTTATGATCCAATGCTTTAAAAATGATCAAAATTCAATGAATATAGTCCATTTCGAGAAGGAAATCTCCTTGTACAATATATCTAATTCATAATATAATATTAGATGTGATAATATGATCCTAAGACCAGGGCTCCTTAATATATATATATATAGGTGGCAAAGGATATAATTATAATGAAAGTGTACCATGAAGGTTTCTAAATGACATACAATTATAATACTATAAAAGTAATAATTCAATATCTAGGGCTTAATAAGGGGTTTTACACATAAAATGTGGTTTTTTCTAGGTCTTAACAATGAACCAGCTCCAGGAGGTTCTGTGCTTGCCACACTTTTCCAGAGTTGAAGGGTGCTTGATGATTCTTACCCAATACACATCCTCTACAAAATCCATCAAGGGGAAAAAAATTAGGTAGACCAAAAACCATATTCTGTGTTTCCATTGACTATAGACTTCGATAATATAGATTTCTAAGTTGTTCATTCCAAATTCAACTTCATTCATCAGTGTGAGAAATGAGAGCAGTCGATTTAGATTTGGGTCAAGTCGAGTCACAAAACTTGTACAAACCATCCTTTGGGTCGAGAAACCCTCCGACGACAATTCACTGACCATTTTTCACATCTACGATTAAGAACTAGTCTGGAAAAAACTCCAAAATCATACCTATTTTTGTCATTTAATAAACTGATAACAAATTTGCAATTAAATTAAACACATGATAGACATCAACAATATTTCCATGTCGATAGGGAACATCACCGCAACTAGCAATGTCGACATAAAAGTCACCAACAACATAGATCTTTCGCTCCACAGCTTTATCCAAGGACATGAACAAGGAAGCATCCTTAGCCATATGATGAGTGCATCCAGAAATGACTACCCATTCATTCTGCGCAGAATGAGAGAGAAATGATTGAGAAATTATGACTTGGAAGGTAAAATTATCAGCAGGTCGATGAACAACTGACACGACTCCTTCAAGCTGCTTGACCTTCTCCTCTAAGATGTCTCTCTTCTTGAAGAAGACTTTCTCCACACGTCTAGTCTTTCCACAGTACTAACATGTCTTCTTCTTTTGATTCTTACATGGTTCATTAGTCCTCCCTTTGGTTTTCTGGTCGAGGCATTCTGGTATGTGTATAGGGGTATCAAACCATCCTCTTTCCTTGTGATTAACCTTTCCCTTTCCCTCAAGCAAATCAAATTGATGTTTTCCACCAAGATTCCCTTCATTAAGCAGTTTGTCTTGATCATTAATCAGTAGGCCACATAAAACTTCAAAGGTATAATCCTTACCATCTTCTTTGCATCCTGCTAGTTGGTTTTGAATGTCGAAATGAGCACGTCGAATGGTGTTCTTAGATTCATCAAGACCAACTCGATGAGTTCTACATATTTCTTCTGATAATTCTTCCCACATTCATCAAATTTCAACTACAACTCTTTTATACACGCCAAATAGTCCTCAATTATGTCGAAGGAATGTTGATCTAAATCTTTCTTTAATTGCATGAATTGGATTTCATCAACTTTGTTGAACAATGATTTAAGTTTTTTCCAAACTTGATGAGGGAAGTTGATTCTACGTGTATGGAATCAAATCTACTGTGAGATATAGGTCGTGATGACCCCCACCTCCTCCTCCTTTCCATCGACAACAAATTTCATCTGGTCATTTGTTGGATATGGATTCGTATACAATATGCGAGGTCTTAAACTAGTCACTCGGATACCATGTTGGGGATTGGGTGTAACCTTATGTGAAAAAAATAATAGAATTTGTAGAACAATAAAAGATGAATAACTTTATATAAGATCGATGGTGTTTAAAGACACTGTCACAACACTTAAGCACAACGCATTGTGATTAGAATGTCACAATGCATGTTGAACATTTTCAACACACTAATAATGACCCATTGGGTCCTTTATTTATAGTCTCAAGATCTAACCAACTTCCTTGAAATAGGGAAGATCTTTTCCACATAAAACTGTCAGTGGTTAGAGTTGGCTCCGTCAAATCCACACTATTTAAGATGCTTGTCAAATTAGCTCGACCTGACCATCCATGCATCCAACTTGTATTTGATTGCTCAATTGGTCGATCCATTGAGCGATTGTCTTTGACTGATAGTCGATTATCCGACCAATAGCCTATTCGATTACTCGATCGACTGATGTTGACTTTTGGTCAATTTCTCGACTGTTTATTCCCAGTTGTTGGTTGACCACCCGACTGATTGATTCCAAGAGAAGTGTGATGAACCATCAGAACCTAAGGTTCCAACAATTTCTCCATCTCTCATTTGTATAGTTCGATATCTCAATTGTGTGCAATAGAAAGATGTGACCCCCAATTTCAGTTTTCCATCCATGCATGCTTTTATATCTCCTTATGTCTAATGAAGAACTTAATATACTCTTTCTAGATAAAGTGTTTTGTTGCTTCCTCCTCCAAGGGATCAAACTAAGGCTTCCTTTGTGCTAGGTCAATATGAATGATAATTATCTTGTCATTTCTATTTATTTTTAATCATATCTTTCTTCCAATGATATGGTTCCTTTCATTCTTCTTCCCTAATATCTTCCAACTGAGCCTACATATGGTGAACTCCCTTGAACTAAGTTGATTACCCCAAAGTCCATCATTTTTCAAACTCACATTATGTTCATTTTCACACCATTAACAAACTCCATTGGTTTCAAGAATCTTTGATCAACAAGTTTTTAAAAATTTCTTGATTTTACCAAGTTTGGTCTTCCCATGTTTATCGAAGTCAATTTTGGAAATATGTCCACATGTGAGCGAAAATTGACTACAACTTGTGGAACAAGGAATTCCTCAATTTCCAAATTGATTCCTGTATCATAATCTTTAGTTAGGTCCTCAAGTATCTTTATTTTTCATAAGTTCTTTATGGATTTTTGATTTGTACTCTTGTTACAATCCTTCAATAGATTTAGCAACTCTAGAAATATTGTCAATGTGCCAAAGTATTCATTTAACATTCTTAATAATTCTTCTATTACAATCTCTTATCTTTCTATGTGGATCTACTGGTAACTTCTTAGTCTTATTCTTCAACCAATTTGTGGAACATTTCAACAACCTCTTTTACATACTCTCTCTATTTTATTGGTTCTAAATACCCAACCACTTTATTTAAGTGCTTCTTTAGATAAGTACATCTTCTCCTATTCTAGCCCCACATCTAGTGACAACATTCAATTTCTTTTAATTCATGGTTTTCTTCTTTATATTTCCTTCAACAAATTTTCATTCCTCCTTTTCTTTAGTTTTTTGCAGCATAATCAGGCGATCATCAAGCGAATGATCTTCCACTCCATAATGGTTACACTATTTGAGGTTAGTTTTTTATTTCAATGGGAAATCAAACCTAAAATAATCTTATTTATAACAAACAAAACACCATATTCTATATGATCTATTGCAATCACCTCATCCTTCTCTTCCTCCTTGAGCTCAACCTATTCTCTATATCTTGATTCTGATCTTTGATTTTCTTTCGTGTCTTTTGCATGGTAAACCATCTAATTGCTTATTTACTTTTTTCCACCATGGAAGCAATCAGACTTTGAATGTGTTTTTATCTCACAAATAGAACACCATTCCTTTCAATTTCTCATTTAAAGAGACAAATTTCTTGGACCGTGGTTAGTCATAATTTCCCATATCTCGAAAGAAAATTAGAACAACTTTTCCTACATATTTGGAAGGGTTACAAGTTGTTATCTTGAAATGACAATCTTCCTTTTTATGGCCTTTGGAGATGCATGGTGTATACCAAAGTTATATTTTTCTTGATTGCAATGCCATGTCTTGTATTTTTATTTGTATTTTTTCTATATTTTCTTCTAACCTTTTGTCATATGATGAATTTGCTCAATTTTCATTTGTCTCCATCTATTGTTAAGATCCGAAGTGCATAATAATACTAAGAATGTAAAGGACAAACAATTGGATGCCAAAATATTTATATCGTGCACCATATTCAAGAGAGGGGCAACTCTCCTAACCACATTGAGGAGGAGGAATCCACCCTTATTCATAGCTACCCTAAACCTAATCCACAATTAGTGGAGATATTTAATGACTAACCTAATGGGACTTATTTAATAACTAATATAGTGGACATTATTAATTACTAGTCCACATTCTATTATTTGGCCACCATACACTTCCTAACATTAATATTAATGGGCCATTGTGCCTTTATTACATTGCAATGGAGGATCATAACATTCTATCCCTATTTGAAAAGTGTTAAGCTCAATGCTTATGTTAGGATATTTAGACACTTAGAAGTTAGTTAAGATCAACTCGGTCTAATGTGTCTTTTGGTAAAGTGTGTTTCTTTAGTATGGAATGTAATGATCTAATCCAACCGTTATGTTTATGTTCTAGAAATAAAGTGATCCAATGGTTAATCTTTTCCTCAATACTAACAACTATATTGATTTGTGTCTTAGCACCCTATTCGTCTATGATGTCTATTTAAAGACAATGGAGGGTCATTTGTTGATGATAGATTGTGAAAAACTCATATGTAAATTATTTTCGTTTTGCATTAATATATTTTCTCACATGGATGCATTGGATGTGGCCATGGACTACTTCCCTCTTTGAGGGTTTTAACCACATAATACATTCATTTATTTATCTTTGATTTATTCATGTGAGTAATTGCTTTAAGGTGTTTGACCTATGTGGATTTACCCTATTTATCGCACATGGTATTGGAGTGCTTATGAAGACTGTCAGATGTTGTTGATTGAGATCCCAAACCTATGTCTCTACATGCATCACAAGGATTGTGGATTGTACTATTTCTAAGCATTTATTAGTCAAGAGAACCATTCCATTATGTCTAGAGTACTATTTTCCATTGGGAACCATTTTTGTTTCACCCAAAAAGGTTTATGTTTTCCCAAGATTCCGTTATTTATATTATATCCAGAGGTATGTAGTCTTATTTTGGTTTTTAAAAGTTGTTTTCAATCTATTTTAGTATTTCATTTTGGTTTCTCTATTTATATTTCTGCTTTGCTCCCTTTCTGGTCCACGTATACTCTTTTCCATGCATCTTGTGTGACCATGGAAAATCGGAAATGGAGTGGAAAGTGTTTTATATTCTATGTATGCTCTTTGCCTTGCATTTTCTACAATTTTTGCAAATAAAAAATAGAGAGAAAACTTACATTTTATCAATAGATTAATTGAGATGTAACCTCAATCTTATAAAATTTTGGATTTGTTTTTCAATTTTTTTTTTTTTTTTTTTGTGTGCAGTTGTGTCGAAGATTTTTGTAGGCAAAAAACAAGTGTGTTTTTGAAGTAAGAATGCACTTTGAGACAAAGAATAAAAATAAAATACCCTTTCTCCTTTCTAACATTTATTATATATTTTGTATTAGGTTATTTGGTTAAAAGTTACTTACTTTATTAAAGTAGAAGTCTTTCTTTTGATTAAGTTACTGTTACTTTTTGAAAAAATTCATACAACTTTCAATTATACAATAACTTTATTGTATAGTGGATTTCATTTATTTTATAAAAGTATATCATTTACATTATAAATTTTAACTTATTTGTGAAAGTGATCTTATATGAAAAGTTAGAGAAGGAAGCATTTTTTTTTAACTTAGGAACCTTATTGTGCACCTATCACCCTATTGATCAATCTCCACTTGCTACCTTTCCCCCTCATTGGAATGATGTTCTCTGAGATGTGCTTGTGCAAGATGGAAAGCTAGTATGCGTTGGCTTTCCCCCATGATGGAATGATGTTGTTCTAGATGTGCATGTGGTTGTGAAAGAGAGAAAACTAGCACACACTAGCTTTCCCCCATGGTGGAATGATGTTGGAGATGCATTTGTGCTTGTCCAAGAGGGAAAATTAGCACACGTTAGATTTTTCTTACAATGGAGTGATGTTCTTCGAGATGCCCTTGTTCTTGGGCAAGAGGGAAAGCTAATATGCACTAATTTTCCTCTAGTGTGGAATGATGTTCTTCGAGATGCATTTGAGCTTATGCAAGAGGGAAAGCTAACACGTGCTAGTTTTACTCGGTGGAATGTTGTTGTTTAATATGCACTTGTGCTTGGGCAAAAGAGAAAGTTAGGATGTGTTAGCTTTCTCACATGGTAGAATGATGTTGTCCAAGATGTGCTTGTGCAAGACAAAAAGATAGCGCGTGTTACCTTTCCCCGACGATGGAATTATGTTCTTCTCGATGCGCTTGTGGTTGTGCAAGAAGGGGATGCATTTGTACTTGGCAAAGAGGGAAAATTAGCACACACTAGATTTTCCATAAGATGGAATGATGTTGTTCGAGATACACTTGTGTTTGTTCGAGAGGAAAAGCTAGCAGGCGCTAACTTTCCCATAGGGTGTAATGATGTTCTTCGAGATGCGTTTGTACTTGTGTACAAGGGAAATGTAGCATGCCATAGCTTTCTCCATGGTGAAATGATGATATCACAGATGCACTTATACTTCTGCAATAGAAAAAACTAGCATGCACTAGCTTTCCTCTATGGTGGAATGATGTTGTTGGAGATGTGTTTGTGCTTTGCAAGAGAGAAAGATAGTATGCACCAACTTTCCCCCATGGTGGAATGATGTTATTCGAGATGCACTTGTGTTTGTTCAAGAGGGAAAGCTAACACGCACTAGCTTTCCCCCACAGTGGAATGATGTTGTTCGATATGCACTTGTGCTTGTGCAAGAAGAAAGATAGATTTCCCCCATGGTCAAATGATGTTGTTCGAGATGTGTTTGTGCTTGTGTAAGATGAAAAACTAGCATGCATTAACTTTTCACCACGATGGAATGATGTTGTTCTAGATGAACTTGTGGTTGTGCAAGAGAGAACGCTAGCACGAGCTAGCTTTCCCCCATGGTGGAATGATGTTCGAGATGCGTTTGTGCAATATGGAAATTTAGCACATGCTAGCTTTTCCTTATGGTGGAATGATTTTGTTAGAGATGCACTTGTGCTTGTGCAAGAGGGAAAACTAGGACGCGCTAACTTTCCCCTATGGTGGAATGATGTTCTTCGAGATGCGTTTGTGCTTGTACAAGTGGGAAGGCTAACACACACTAGATTTTCTCCATAGTGAATGATGTTGTTTGATATGCACTTGTGGAAAGTTAGCACGCGCTAGCTTACCCCCACGATGGAATGATGTTGTCTGAGATGTGCTTGTGGAAGACATAAAGCTAGCACGCGTTAGCTTTCCCCCATGGTGAAATGATGTTGTTCCGGATGCACTTGTTCATGTGCAAGAGGGAAAACTAACACACAATAGCTTTTCCCCACGGTGGAATGATGTTCGAGATGCGTTTGTGCTTGTTCAAGAGGGAAATTTAGCACACACTAGCTTTTTGTTACAATGAAATGATATTGTTTGATATGTGTTTGTGTTTGTGCAAGAGGAAAAGTTAGCACACACTATCTTTTCTCTAGGGTGGAATGATGTTCTTTGAGATGTGCTTGTGATTGAGAAAGAGGGAAAGCTAATACACTCTAGCTTCCCCCCACAATGGGATGATGATGTTTCATATGTTCTTGTACTTGTGCAAGAAGGAAAGCTAGGACGCGCTAGATTTCCTCTATGGTGGAATGATGTTGGAGATGCATATATGCTTGTGCAATAGGGAAATACAGCATGCATTATCTTTTCCCCATGGTGGAATGATGTTGTTCGAGAAGCTTCTGTGGTTGTGTAAGAGGGAAAACTAACATGTGTTAGCTTTTTGCCACAATGGAATGATGTTGTTCAATATGCACTTGTGCATGTGCAAGAGGGAAGGCTAGCACGCGTTAGCTTTACCTCATGGTGGAATGATGTTGTTTGATATGCACTTGTGCTTGTGAAAGAGGGAAAGCTAGCACGCGTTAGCTTTCCCCCACGGTGGAATGATGATGTTTCAAATGTGTTTGTACTTGTGCAAGAGGGAAAACTAGCATGTGCTAGCTTTACTCTATGGTGGAATGATGTTGTTGGAGATGCGTTTATTCTTATGCAAGAGGGAAAGCTAGCACGTGCTAGCTTTCCCTCATGGTGGAATAATGTTGTTCGAGATGCACCTGTGCTTGTGCAAGAGGGAAAGCTAGCATGCGTTACCTTTCCCCGACGGTGGAATGTTGTTTAATATGCACCGTTGCTTGTGCAAGAGGGAAAGCTAGCTTTCCCCCACAGTCGAATGATGTTTTCCAAGATGTGTTTGTGCTTCTGTAAGGCGAAAAATTAACATATGTTAGCTTTCCCCCTCAGTGGAATGATGTTGTTCTAGATGCGCTTGTGGTTGTGCAAGAGGGAAAGATAGCACGTGCTAGCTTTCTCTCACGGTGGAATGATGTTCGAGATGTTTTTGTGCTTGTGTAAGACGAAAATTTAGCACACACTAGCTTTTATTTACAGTGGAATGATTTTGTTCGAGATGCACTTGTACTTCTGCGAGAGGGAAAGCTAGCACACACTAGCTTTCCCCTAGGGTTGAAGGATGTTGTTTGAGATGCATTTATGCTTGTGCAAGAGTGAAAGCTAACATGCACAGAATTTTCTTCACGATGGAATGATGTTGTTTGAGATGCGTTTGTGTTTGTGCAAGAGGGAAAGTTAGCATGCGCTAACTTTCCCCTATGCTAGAATGATGTTCGAGATGCAATTGTGCTTATGCAATAGGGAAATATAGCACGTGCTAGCTTTCCCTGACACACTAGCTTTACCCCATGGTGGAATGATGTTGTTTGAGATGCACTTGTGCTTATGTAAGAGGAAAAAATAACACGCGCTAGCTTTCCCCCATGGTGGAATGATATAGTTTGATATGCACTTGTGCTTGTGAAAAAGGGAAAGCTAGTACGCGCTAGTTTTCCCCCATGGTGGAATGATGTTGTCCGAGATGTGCTTGTGCAAGATGGAAAGCTAGCACACATTAGCTTTCCCCCACGTTGAAATGATGTTGTTTTAGATGTGCTTGTGGTTGTGCAAAACAGAAAGTTAGCACGTGCTAGCTTTCCCCCACGATGGAATGATGTTCGAGATGTGTTTGTGCTTGTCCATGAGGGAAAGTTAGCACATGCTAGTTTTTACTTACGGTGGAATGTGTTTGAGATGCACTTGTGCTTGTGTAATAGGGAAGCTAGCACACACTCGCTTTCCTCGAAGGTGGAATGATGTTCTTTGATATGCGCTTGTGCCAGAGGGAAAACTAGCATGCACTAGCTTTACTCCAAGGTGGAATGATGTTGTTTGATATGCTCTTGTTCTTGTGCAAGAGGAAAAGCTAACACATGCTAGCTTTCCCCTACGGTGGAATGATGTTGTCTGAGATGTGCTTGTGCAATACAAAAAGCTAGCACGCATTAGATTTCTTCCATGGTGGAATGATGTTGTTCTAGATGCTCTTGTGGTTGTGCACGAGGGAAAACTAGCACGTGCTATCTTTCCCCCATGGTGAAATGATGTTAGAGATGCATTTGTGCTTGTCCAAGAGGGAAAGTTAACACACACTAGCTTTTCCTTACAATGAAATTATGTTGTTTGAGATGTGTTTGTACTTGTGCGAGAGGGAAAGTTAGCATGCACTAACTTTTCCCTATGCTAGAATGATGTTCGAGATGCAATTATGCTTGTGCAAGAGGGAAAGATAGCATGTGCTATCTTTCCCCTACACACTAGATTTCCCCCATGGTGGAATGATGTTGTTTGAGATGCACTTGTGCTTGTGCAAGAGTGAAAGCTAGCACGCACTAGCTTTTCCCCCTAGTGGAATGATATTGTTTGATATGAACTTGTGCTTGTGAAAAAGGGAAAGCTAGTATATGTTAGTTTTCCCCCATGGTGAAATGATGTTGTCCGAAATGTGCTTGTGCAAGATGAAAAAACTATCACGCATTAGCTTTCCCCCACGTTGAAATAATGTTTTTTTAGATGTGCTTGTGGTTGTGCAAAACATAAAGTTAGCACGTGCTAGTTTTCCCCCACGATAGAATGATGTTCGAGATGTGTTTGTGCTTGTCCATGAGGGAAAGTTAGCACATGCTAGTTTTTACTTACAACAGAATGATGTTGTTTGAGATGCACTTATGCTTGTGTAATAAGGAATTTAGCACACACTAGATTTCCTCGAAGGTGGAATGATGTTCTTTGATATGCACTTGTGCTAGAGGGAAAACTAGCATGCACTAGCTTTACTACAAGGTGGAATGATGTTGTTTGATATGCACTTGTTCTTGTGCAAGAGGGAAATATAACACACACTAGCTTTCCCCCACGGTGGAATGATGTTGTCCTAGATGTGCTTGTGTAAGACAGAAAGCTAGCACGCATTAACTTTCTTCCACGGTGGAATGATGTTGTTCTAGATGCTCTTGTGGTTGTGCACGAGGGAAAACTAGCACATGTTAGTTTCCCCCCACGGTGAAATGTTGTTCGAGATGCATTTGTGTTTGTCCAAGAGGGAAATTTAACACACACTAGATTTTCCTTACGATAGAATTATGTTGTTTGAGATGCTTTTGTGCTTGTGTAAGAGGGAAAGTTAGCACACGCTAAATTTTCCTTAGGATAGAATGGTGTTGTGCTTGTCCAAGAGGGAAAGTTAGAACACACTGGTTATTCCTTATGGTGGAGTGATGTTCTTCGAGATGTGTTTGTGTGTGCGAGAAGGGCACACACTAGCTTCCCTCTAGGGTGGAATGATGTTCATTGAGATGCAATTGTGTTTGTAAAATAGGGAAAACTAGCATGTGTTAGCTTTCTACCATGGTGGAATGATTATGTTCTAGATGTGCTTCAGCTTGTGCAAGAGGAAAGCTAGCACGTGTTAGCTTTCCCCCATGGTGGAATGATGTTGTTGGAGATGTGCTTATGCTTGTGCAAGAGAGAAATCTAGCATGTGTTAACTTTCCCCCATGCTGGAATGATGTTTTTCGAGAAGCGCTTGTGCTTGTGTAAGAAGGAAAGCTAGTACACACTACCTTTCCCCCACAGTGGAACAATGTAGTTTGAGATGCACATATGTTTGTGCAAGAGGGAAAGCTAGCACGTGCTAGATTTCCCCCATTATGGAATGATGTTGTTCTATATGCACTTGTGCTTGTGCAATAGGGAAAACTAGCACGCACTACCTTTCCCTCACGATGGAGTGATGTTGTCCGAGATATGCTTGTGTAAGACGAAAAGCTAGCACGTGTTATCTTTCCCCCACAGTGGAATGATGTTTGAGATGCATTTGTGTTTGTCCAAGAGAGAAATTTAGCACGCACTAGTTTTTTCTTATGGCGGAATGATGTTGTTCGAGATGCATTTGTATTTGTGCGAGAGGGGAAAGCTAGCATGTGCTATCTTTCCCATAGGGTGGAATGATGTTCTTTGAAATGTGCTTATGGTTATACAAGAGGGAAAACTAGCACGCGTTAGATTTCCCCCACGGTGGAGTGATGATCTCCCAAATGTTCTTGTGCTTGTGAAAAAGGAAAGCTAGCATGCACTAGCTTTCCCTCATTGTGGAATGATTTTGTTCGAAATGCGCTTATGCTTATGCAAGAGAGAAAGATAACATGCACTAGCTTTCTCACACGCTTGAATGATGTTGTTCGAGATGCACTTATGCTTGTGCAAGAAGGAAAGCTAGCACGCTTTAGCTTTCCCCCATGGTGAAATAATGCTCTTCGAGATGCACCTGTGCTTGTGTAATAGGGAAAGCTAGTACGCACTAGCTTTTCCCCATTTTGGAATGATGTTCGATATGCACTTGTGTTTGTGCAATAGGGAAAGCTAGCACGCGCTAGATTTTCTCCGCGATGGAATGATGCTGTCTGAGATGTATTTGTGTTAGACATAAATATAACATGTGTTCGTTTTTCCCCATGGTGGAATGATGTTGTTCTAGATGCACTTGTGCTTGTGCACGAGGGAAAACTATTACGCACTAGCTTTCTCCCATGGTGGAATGATGTTCAATATGTGTTTGTGCTTGTCTAAGAGGGAAAGTTAGCAGACACTAGATTTTCCTTACGGTGGAATGATGTTGTTCGTGATGTGCTCGTGCGAGAGGGAAATCTAGGATGTGCTAGATTTTTCTTAGGGTGTAATGATGTTGTTCAAGATTATCTTGTGCTTGTGTAAGAGGGAACACTAGCACACGCTAGCTTTCCACCACAATAGAATGATGTTGTTCAAGATGTGCTTGTGCTTGTGCATAAGTGAAAGTTCGCACGTGCTACCTTTCCACCATCATGGAATGGTGTTGTTTGAGACGTCTTTTTATCATCTCTAAAGAGAGCGAAGAAGATCTATGACTATGAAAGAATAATTGTATTTAAATATGACATTGTCATAAGATTTACACTTGTTCCTTTCTTAGATGGAAATCGAGCAGTAGTTAGTTTTCTTTCACTATATAATGTTGTTGTTGGCAGTGCACTTCTACTAGAAGGAAAGCTAGTGGGTGTTAGCTTTTCTCTAAGAACAATCAAAATGATGCAATTCATGTTCTAGCAATATCTTTGTTCAAATGATCGTCATGATTCTTGTTCATTTTGTTACAAGTACAATGTCGTAAGAAATGATAATATTTATAAATTTATGTTGTCTTCAATAATTTCAAGTTTTGGT
>ML831410.1:44853-89954 GCA_009831015.1 Picea engelmannii | reverse complement strand
ATGAGAGAATACTTTAGGTTTAGATTGTTGGATTACTAAGAGGGGGGTGGGGGGTGGGGTGAATCAGTAATAGAGCAATCTAATCCTTTTTAACCATATAATGCAAGTGTTATATCAATGTAGCATTATCATCCAATATTTGTAGAGTAAATAATCATGAACAAATGAACAATCATACACATATACAGTTCACCGGTGTTTTTACATGGAAACCCAAAGCGGGAGAAAACCACATAGTTCTTTTTCTTATATGTCTTGAAGAATTACATTCATTGGAAGCACCGACTTTCTTTTTTTCCAGCTGCAACTGGAAGGAGGCTCCAACCCCCTAATTTCTCAAGCTACAACTTGAGGGAAGCTCGACCTCCCCAATTCTATGGCTACAACCAGAATGATGCTACAACCCCCTATGTTCTATGGTTACAACCACCTGTCCTTGCCCCGTCCAACCGCCCTAACGTATAAGTAGAATGATGGAACCACTGTCACACTATCACTGTGAGATATATTGCTATACAACTGTGCCAACCTGTACCACTGACCTGCAACCAACTTGTACAACTTCCCTGCAATCAATCTGTACCTGAACTGAACATGTATCAACCAAATACAATAGATACACAACCTGTAGTTTTGCAACATGCGTATGAACGCGCCCTATCTTTTATGCAACTCGCCTATGTATGTGACCAAATTGTTATGCAACCTACATATGCCTTCTGAAAACTAGGTTTTTCTTTCTTCTGAAAAGTTCTGACCCTCTACAACTTCTTTCACATATATCTACAACCTGTCACGGTATCCAGACTATAATTGTACCTTGTGCATGCATCCTCATACACAAATTTTACCCAAAGCATATATATCTCTATCTATTCATGTGCCATATAAGTGTGTGTAATCATGAACACGTATAATAACCCTCACATGATCTAGTCATCAAACCCTTTCTGATATTCAACCTCTCAATACATCAACCACTTCACAAATACAAGATTTCAACCATGTACTACAAACCCTTATCCATATGCCAAGAAATACAAGATGTGCCTCAATTCTAACAAGAAGTATCAACGATAAATATACCAGCACTGTATTTCTGTAGATCTGACTTATACAAAAGATCCCTTGCAGCCACTAGTCTCTCTAAGGAGAATCCTCAAATCTCCATAACCATTTCTCATGCATATATCAAAATCCAACTATTCATAGAAATAAGACATACCTTTGAACCAATGGATAGATTTGATGTATCTGATCACTGTAGACCTTCTTGGAAGCTTGATCTCAGAATCTAGAACCTCTGCATCTTCATCTTCTCAAGTTTACATGGATTTACCAACATGTGCACACCCTAATACACTGTCATCCCACGTACGTACGAACCCTAATACATTGTCAACCCATGTATGTACGCACTCTAATATACTGTCAACCCGCGTATGCCTCATAAATTAGGGTTTTTTAGTATTCGCTGTAATTATGAAAATTTTGTCGTCAACCCTTCGTACTACCTCAGACTTTCACAACTTCAGATATATCAATGAATACTTGCAATAATCCTTACACAACAAAATATATTCAATGTGTTCAAGTGTGATTAAATGAGAGAGCCTTGCCTCTTATTTATACTTTCATGTAGCATTCCATTTTCCTTATTTTATGGAGTTCTCCATTAACTTTATTATTTAAATAATTTCTTTTGCAAACACTTTGACTTTTAAGGGCTTCTAGATGATTCATGAAGGTTCTCCAACTTTACATGGCCATAAATATCTAACCGTGAGGAATTATGTGATGTTCCACATATCATCAGAAATGACATGACATGTACTATCCATATGGAATAATCTTACCTACAAATATACCAAAACTCATACCATTATCGATCAAACAAACTTGGGTCCATTACCCAAACCATTGTGCTACCAGAATTCGCTATTAGACTTTCTTCAAGGGTTGACATCAATGAAAACAAACCCAAATAATCAACAATATCCCCCTTTGGAATTGATGGAAACAATCTGATGTAATACTGAAGTCATATCACTCATGCTCCCTCTGTGACCATCGCTCCCCCTACAACCATGCCTCTGTGCTCTGCATTTGATAAATATCTCCCCCTTGTTCATCAATGGGAAAGGTATATTTCCATCCGGGGCTGCTCCCCCTAACTAAACTATCCTTGGGGATACTGCCCCTGACTGAACTCTTCCTAAAACTGATGTCCCAACCTGAGTTGTCCTCTTTATGGTGCTTCCTTGTGTACATCTAAGACATATAAGATAAGCATTCAAAAAAATTAATTTTGGAGTAGAAATAACTCTAAGTCTCTGGTGAAGATACTCAAAGGATTACTGTGGAAGTGGTTTTGTAAAGATATCTTCCACTTGTTCTTTTGTGCCCACATATTCAACTCTGATGTTCTTTTCTACAACATGTTCCCATAGAAAGTGATACTTGAAAGGAATGTGCTTCGTCTTGGAGTGCATCACCAGATTCTTTGTGATATTGATGGCACTTGTATTATTACAATAGATTGGAATGGGCTCATCATACTCAATCTGTATATCTGTCAGAGTTTGTTTCATCCATAGAACATGTGTACAACATGTTGTTGCTACAAAATACTCTTCCTCGGTTGTAGAAAAAGATATCGATGATTGTTTCTTGCTTAGCCATGATACTAAACACTCACCCAAGTAGAACGTTACTCCACTGGTGCTTCGTCAGTCATCAATGCAACCTGCCCAATCTGCATCTGTGTAGGAAATAAGTGATAGATCCTTTCCTTTTGGATACCATAATCCAAACTCTTTTGTTCCTTTGAGATATCTGAAAATCATCTTCACTGCTAATACATGTGATTCCTTTGGTGCTTCTTGAAATCATGCCACTTGTCCAACTACCTGCATTACATCTGGTATGGATGTTGTCGCATATAGTAGGCTATCAATCATTGACTTGTATTTCCACTGATCTATAGACTTTGAATCATCATCTTTGCTCAACTTGCAACTGGTTTGCAATCTTCCATTCTGAACCTCTTTGGCATTTCTCTAATATACTTGGTTTGAGAAATAAAAATTCCTTGGTTTCTTTGACGTATCTGAAGGCCCAAAAAGAAGGATAGTTCTCCAAGTAATGAAAATTCAAATTCATTATGTATGTCTTTTGCAAATTTATGGCTTAACCTGTCATCAGTACTTCAAAAAATAATATTACCAACATAAACTTCAATTAATAAAATACTATCTTGAGTTACCTTGATGTAGAGGTTGTTGTCTGCACTTCATTTTCTGAACCCTTCATGCTACATATATTTATCCAACCTAGAGTGCCATGCTCTAGGAGTCTGTTTTAGACCATACAATGAATTCTTTAATTTACACACATAATCTGCGTTTTCTGACAAATGAAATCCTTCTGGTTGTTCAATGTAGACTTCTTCTTCAAGTTCCCCATTTAGAAAAGTTGATTTTACGTCCATCTGATACACTTTAATATTTTTGGAGCATGCATAAGCTAAAAGAAATTAGATTGCTTCCATTCTGGCAACTGAGACAAATGTCTCTTCAAAGTCAATTCCTTCAACCTATGCATATCCTTTACATACCAATCTATCTTTGTTCCTTGTAACCTGTCCATCTTCATTCAAATTATTCCTAAATACCCACTTTGTGTCGATCACATTCTTATTCTTTGGTCTTGGAACCAATTCCCAAGTGTCATTTTTCTTTATTTAATCCAATTCTTCATCCCTGTCCTTATTCCAAAATTCATCCTTGCTGGACTCTTCAAAACAGTTTGGTTCAATTGTAGATGAGAGTGCTAGGTGCATTTGTTTTGGTGAACAAATTCTTCTTCTAGTCTCAACTCCT
The DNA here is from genome assembly GCA_009831015.1 of Picea engelmannii. Classification (NCBI taxonomy): domain Eukaryota; kingdom Viridiplantae; phylum Streptophyta; class Pinopsida; order Pinales; family Pinaceae; genus Picea; species Picea engelmannii. Next base: position 86,073 of record ML831410.1, on the reverse strand, counting down.
GAATCTTTGTTTCCGATAATATGATCTGAAGGATGATTCTTCTGTACTCGTTTTCTAGGTGTCTTTGGAGGCACTTGATGAACTTGCTCTTTTGCTTCTGTCAGATTCTCTTCATATTCCCCTTCTACTTCTTTTTTATTTTCTGCTTCTTCTTCGTAAAGTTGTTCCATTGATTCATTTTCTTCTTCCTTTAATTATTTTCTACCTGTTTCATCAATTGTTACATTGATGCTTTCCAAAAATTTGTTCAATCTCACGTTGTAACACTTGTATGCTTTCCTTGTACTTGAGTAACCAACAATCACTCCTTTGTCCACACGAGAGTCAAACTTTCCCATTCTGCCATCTTCTCTTTTGATGTAGCATTTGCTTCCAAAAACTCTGAAATGCTTCACATTTGTTGGTCTTCCTTTCCATAACCCATAGGGAGTTTTGTCAGTGTTGTTTCTGAGAATTACTCTATTTTGAATGTGAACTGTTGTATGCACTTCATGTGTCCAAAATATATTTGTCAATTTGGAATCCATAAGCATTGTTCAAGCCATTTCCTGTATTGTCTTGTTGTTTCTTTCAACAACTCCATTCTGTTGAGGTGTCCTAGCAACAAAGAATTGTCTTTTTATTCCATGCTTGCTACAGTAGTCCATACATTCCTTTGAAGTGAACTCCCCTCCATTATCATATCTCAAGCATTTGATTTTTGAATCCATTTCATTTTCAACCATTTCCTTGTAGACCTTGAAATTTTCAAAAGCTTCTGACTTATTCATGAGAAAAAAACCGCAGTCATTATTTTATAATCATCAACTAATAACATAAAGTATTTCTCACCTTTTAAACCCTTTGTTTTAGTTGGTCCAACTAGATCAATATGCACAATTTCTAGTGGTCTTGTCGTTGAATATTCCTTTGATTTGAACCTGGTCTTTGCTTGTTTTTCTTGTTGACAATGCTTGCATAAAGTGTTCATTGGTTTCATGATCTGGGGCATTTCTCTAACTGCTTTCCTTTTATTGAATTTGACAAGGTTATCAAAATGTATGTGACCCATTCTTTTGTGCCATATCCAACTTTCATATTCATTTCCTTGGCAATACTTTCCATTTCTAATTTCACTTAATACATATGTGTTGCTTGGAGTTCTCATAGCTGTTGCAATCAATTTTCCTGAACCTTCTTATCTTATCTCACACTTTTGTGAATCGAAAGGAATTTTATGACTTTGGTCACACATTTGACTCACACTTAGAAGATTATGTTTCATATCTTCTACTAGTAGAACATTTTCTACCTTGGTATTCTTGTTCCCAATTCTGAATGTGCCTTTTCCAATGATTTTAGCTGAATCATCATTTCCGAAGGAGACTAGTCCATCTCTTTCCTTTCTTAATGTAAGAAACCTGTCTCTATCACCTGTCATATGTTTTGAATAGCCATTGTCAACATACCAATCACGTTTCTTCTTCTTAGCTTGTAGAGCGAGTGTGCATTCTTCATTGCTATATTGATATATTGATTCTGCTTTCTTATCCATGTCCTTTTCTGAGGTTCCCGTCTGTTACTGTTGTGGTTCTCTAGGAGGGTCTGCCATTATGCAATATTTGGCCATGTGTCGAAAGTTGTTACATTTGTAGAATTCCACTTCAATGCTCAAAGATTCAAACCTGTTGTAACTTCTTCTCTGTGTTTCAGTAGGCCTTCTTAGATAACCCTTTTGTGTATGACTTTCAAAATTGTTTATGTTCCTGTTATTAACTCTTCAATTCACAGATTTATGTCCAAAATTATTACATGCATAACATAAACCAAAAAAGATAGTTTGATACCTAGGAGTTGAAGATATTCTCAAAGGAGGTACTCTTATGAATATTTATTCTTCCCAAGGCCTATTGGTTTCTATCGGTCGTTGATTCTGAAATCTGAATCTTCTCGGTGGAGGAGTGTCTCTGTAATTTTCTTTGTAGACCTTCCTATCCCCTTTGATTGTTTCTGCATAGATTTTTAGATATGTTTCTTTTTCTGTTGTTTTGGAGCTTGATCCTTTTTCTGTCTGATTGTATCCAAGTCTGGACTTTTCATAATGAGGTTTTTGACTGCTGATAATGTCATTCAAAACTTTTGAGTTGTTCTGCATATTTTTCTTTTGAAGATCCTTTCTTAATGTGACAATCTCTGCTTCCAAATTTCCAATGATCCTGTCTCTTCCTTCTAGTTGTTCTTTGAGTGCTTCTTCAATTCTTTTATCTTCTTGAATTTGAACCTTAAAATTTATGATAATTTGTTCTAGTTCCAGAGTGTCTTCTTTCTTGTCTAGTTCTGTTTGCAGTTTCTTCTTTTTCTTCTTTTCTATTGTGATAACTTCTATGGCATACAACAATTCTTCTCGGTAGTCAACTTCTGCCTCTTCATATTCTTCTTCGGATTCTTCTTTATCAGAGTCTTCTACTGCCGTGAATATAACTCTTTTTGTATCACTATCACTGACTTCATCTTCATCTGATGATGATATGTCTTCTTTGGTGCATAAGCTTTTCTTGAAAACTTTCTTTGTGGTTCCTTTACCTTTATATGTTTGTTTATTATTTGAGTAACCTTCATCATATCTTTTTTTCTTATGAGGAAATTTGTTAGAAAAATGACCAATACCATCACAATTAAAAAAAATCAAATTAAACTTACCTCTATACCTGTCGTTGGTTCTCTTATTAATTCTTCTGACAAAGTTGGTCGCTTCTTCATCATCTTCTGAGACGTCATTGTTGCTTCTATGTTCTTTTTCTTTTTGCTTTCCCTTTTGCGTTGACCTTTTGGATGCTTTGAAGGTTGCTTATTCTATATCTATATTTTCTTGTTCAGTTCTCATTTCATATGCTGTGAAGATTCCATGTAGTTAGTCCATGCTTTTTGAGTTTAGATCTGCTCTTTCTTTTAGTGCTGATATCTTAGGGTAAAATCTCATAGGAAGAGATATTGGTACATTTTGAACAATTACATATTCTTTGATTTCTTCTCCCAATCCCATGATTGCATTTATTGTTTCATCGACTCATAAAAAGTAAGCTGCAATATTCTCATCTTACTTCATCTTTAGTTGTTCGAACTGACCTTTGTAAGTTTGAAGCTCTGCTGCTTTGAATTTTGAATATCCTTCATAAATATTTCGAAGTTTGTCCCAAATCTCTTTAGAGGATTTACAATGTGCAACTTTGGTGAATACTGATTCTCCAAGACCATTCAGAAGTGCATTTGTGACTTTGGAATTATTCTGACCGAGTTTCATTGCTTTGTCATTTGTCGGCGAAACTGCTAGTACTGTGTATACATCTACAATTGATTACCAAATTTCAAATCCTTGTGCTTGTATTGTTGGCACAGGGGCAGACCCAGGGTTGAACGCTTCAACAACGCACTGACAAAACCCTAACTACCAGTCCTTTCGGCAACACCTGTGAAGCAGATGCAATCTCATCCGAGGTAGAGGCAGGGGTGGTTGCAGGACTCCATTGTCTGCAACCTTAGCTGGGATATATATATGTGATTGTAACACCTCAACATAACACTTAGAAGTTATAGATCATTAGTATTCAACCTTAATTTACAGCATAGGTAAACCCTAACAACATGCCAACGTAGTATTCACCCAGATCTAGTATATTTAAGCACTAAGCACATTCACATAGGTTAGATCTAGAATTCGTCCATATTATTAAGCACAAAGCATCACAGATCTATCTATCATTCATCTTGCATCAAAGCACTAAGAAATTAAACACATAACACATCAACACATCGCACAAATCATAGCAACACAGGATATACGTGGTTCACCCCCAGCCTGGGGCTACGCCCACCAACTCTTCTTCTCTTTTATTGTCTTATGTCAATATTCTACATGCACAGAGCCACAAGATTCTACTCCACATTAGATAGGATATCTGCGCGCACTTTGCTAGATCCTCCTTCCTCGAGCTATATTACATCACAAAGCCTTCACACAGTCACTTGTACTTAGCTCTGCAAGTTCTTAACATAGCTTGCACAAAGCATTTACAATTTGCACTTAGCACTTGGCTAGGTACCAAGCCCTCTCCTTCTTACATCACCTAGAATTCTATTTATATATTAAAAAAGGGCCTAAACATGGGTAAACCCATGGGCCGACATCCCCATACCCATTACATAATACCAAAAACCAAAAATCCCTAAACAAGGGGCCGAGATCCTGCGATCTCCGCTTCGACTTGCTCTCTGCCTTCAACAGCCTATCGAAGTCCCAAAAAAGGTCAAAAATGACCAAGGATCCTCAAAACTTGGTAAAGGGCCAACATGTCCCCAACACTCACCTGTGACTCGTCCCAAGTCACTCTGGTCTGGGTAGCTCGGCTTCAAAATCCTTGATCTTGGCTTGAGCTGCTTCGACTTCTTGTTGCGCCAAGGCCTCCTGCTCAGTGAACTCTTGGATAACTACTTCATTGACAGGTCCCTCTAAATGTTGTTCGACTGCAGTGACTACTTGTTCCAGCTTTTCTCCCCGGCCTTCAATCTCCTCAAACAATTGGCACGCTTCGTCCTAGACTGGTTGGAGCATCTGAGTCACTTCCATGACTTTGCTTTGCATGGTGTGGACTTGTTGTTGAGCAGTGTATTGTTTCTAGGATCTCTTCATCCTTTCAACTGCTGATAGGAGCTTCAACTGCGCCTGTATTGTCGCTGCTTGTTGTTTTACCTCTTGGAGCTGTGACTCCAGTGCCTTTAGTTCAGGGTATTCAGTAAGTTTCTCGTAGGTTTGTGCACTTCTACTGCTATGTTTTTTACATTCCAGAGCAAGTGCTCTGATCCTCTCAACTTCACTCCAGGCGGTGGATTCTCTTTGGTCTCGCACGTCCTGCGGGGTACTTGACATTGTTTGTAGATCTAGATCTGTGATTCTCTATTGAAGCTGCTAGATAGCTTCCGCAAGTTGTGCTACTTGATGCTCTACTAGTTCTTCTACCTTTTGATCTAAGACTGTCATAGAGCGAAGTGCTCTACTGACTGCTTCTTTGAATCTGTGCTGCCCTGTGAGCAACTGCTCTTTCTCTTGCTTGACCTATGCTCTCTCCTCTTTGAACTTGGTGTGGAGGTCATCCTTCTCCTGTTGCGCAACTTGACGTTTCTCTACCACTTCCTGTTGTGCTTGCTTCAGGGCCACCGTGGCTTGTTATTTCTCTTCTTACGCTCGAAGAAGGCGAGCTTCGATCGCATCAACTATTTTGCGGAATTGGGCAGGTTCATCTCCCAACTATGGTTCTTCTGATGGGGGGGGCGCAGTGGATACTGCACAGTTGGATTGAAGGGCCTTCTGTACCCCTCTTAGTTTTGTCTCAATTTTTTCATACATGGCTGCTTGCTTGGCTTTAGTGTTCTGCATACTATCCTGTGAGGCATTTGATACAGCTGTGATGATGAAGTTGAAGTCATCGAGCGTGAACACATTTTTCATCTTAGTCTTGGTGGCTTTGGATTTCTTCCACGAGGCAAGTTTCGTGGGGGAAAACTTTCTTTTATTAGAGGGATCAACCTCATCCACTGGATCCCTAGGCGATGTTACTTCGCCTTGCTTCTGCTTATATTCTTTGCCATTGGTTTCTTCTTTATTTACTTCGTCATTATCTCCTCGTCCAGGTGATTCTAAAGTAGTTTCGTCTGATGCACTACTCAGTTTTTGTACCTCTTCTATCTTTTTCCTTCTCCTGGTTCCCAAGGTGTCATGCTCTTCGTGAGTGGCCTTTGAGCTGCCAATTAGTTTGGGATCAGAAATTTTCGTGGGGTCAGTAGGGATAAGGAGCTCTATAGACCAGTCCTTAGTTATCTCCTCGAGGTCCTCCTCTGTGAGCTTATAGTATGATTGAAGCTCTTCTTTATGTTTGTCTCCATGAGAAGTGATATAAATAAAGTGTCGATTTGCACGAAACTTCATGAGGGGTATGAACTAGTGCAGGGTGTTTGACGTCATACGAGGGACAACCACAATAGCCCTCTTTAACTGGAGAGAATATGTGTGGAATATCGCGTTCGACTGCCACTGTTTTCCCATATCGCTCGAGTACCAGAGTGTGGTGAACTTCGCAGTGAGTGGCTTGAATGGCTCAATATACGGGAAGGTTGCACATTCCGACATCTCCCAAGCAATAAATGATATGAGGATCAACAACCAACTAAAATGGAACTCATAGCCCTGATCCTGAGCTTCGCAGAAATCCAATTCAAGCTGGTTGAATAAGTAATTTTCCTAGTTCATTTGGAGTCCTTCTACACATTTTCCGGCAAGGTCAATAACAAACCCTGTGACTTGCGTAGGTCTGTTCTTTCTCACTATCTTTCCTGCGATCAACTGGCAGGCCAGACACACTTTGCCATTCTGGATGGAAGCTACCTTGTAGCCTAACATCCCCTTTTCTACATCACCATAGGTATCCTTAATTCTCTGAGCCAGGGCGCGGTTTGCAACCTTCCCTGGGTAGAAGTCTTGTGGGTCTGGTCCTTGCATGCTCAATCTGATGATCCTATGGATCAACGTCGGATTGACTGTGATGTGTCTGTCTAGCCATAGATAGCCGCCATGGTAGCACGATAGCAGGAGCTTAACACACGCGTTAACCTCCTGGTGCCTTCCAAAATGTGGAATCTTCATCACATTCAAGATGGTGGACTGCGCGAGGTTCATAGTCCATGGTTAGGGGATTATTTTTGAGTTCCTCCCCTTCATCCTAGTCAAGTATCTGTGAGGGGCGAGCATATTGTGGTTCTTGCGGTCCCCTAGGTTGAGGTCGCTGAATTTTAATGTCGTGATCTTGTCCTGTTGTGTTCTAACTGCATGTACCCCCTTCGAGAGGTACGCATTAACTAAGGTATAATCGAAATCCCTCGGGACACTGTCACGACTCACCGCGCTAGCCAAAGGCGGGATGTAGTCGGGAAGGATAGTCGAGATTAACTTCTCATTCGCCAAGTCATCTCGATGCTTGGTTCTTTCCTCGGTTGCAACTCAGGATGGTTCGGATCTACGAGCAGTCGATGGGGAGGCTTGCACTCCTCTCGTCGACGAGGATTGAATCCCGATGGACATTACTTTTTTGTCCATTAAATCGATTATAACTTCTTCTACACACTTTTCAGCTCCACTGAGTTCGTTCGACATACACACTCAAGATCGGATAACTTAGATTGATGAATGAATGCTTCACTGCAATAGAACATGTGTTGATCTTAGTAAACACAACATGGTAGCAATGAGTTCTCTCATTAGTGCAGATACAATTTGCAAAAGTATTCTCGGTGCAACAGTCGACGGAATAAGTAGACAATGGTGTAACATATCTCTCCAACGGACAAGAGGTCTTCATCAATGCAGTTCTGTTCATTGCGGCGCAGTCCCAACGGTCTGAAGATGAGATTTTTGATCATAACTGTTGTTCCAACCATTCGAGGTGTCAGTCTAACAGTTATAATGCTTCCAACGGTCATATTGCTTTTCCATGGCGAAGTGCCATGTTGTGTTGTTCTGATATCCTGACGAAGTTCCATTTTTGCAAGCCTTCCTTCTGCGAAGTCCCCTCTGAAACCTTTTGCAACTTATCTATCTTTTCTCTCTTCTTACTGAGATTTCTAGCCTTCTTCCTTGTGATCTTCGTCTTGATATTCCTCTTCCCATTATGATTCTTATCTTCTTCTAGTATAGTAACTTCGTGTTGTTGAGATTCTTTCATAGGGTTCAAGGGAAATACTTCTTCTTTGTTTTGGGGTAGGTGCTCCACTCTTCTATGAGTCTTCTTGTGTTCTTTCAACTTTGACATCCAAGTTTTTGGTTCTAAATAGCTTCGCTTTGTTCTCCTATTCTTCAATCAAGTGTGTTATCCTCCTAGTCATGAAATATTTTAGTTCTTGTTTCTTCTGTTCTAGGGATTCCTCTTCTTTTCTTCTGGTCTGAACCTTCTCGATCCAGGTTTTTCCTAGTAACATAGAAAATGGGGTGTCTCTCTCAATAAATTTAACAACCTCAAAATCTTCCTCTGTTGAAGTTCCATGAGCACTCATAGATATCTGGGTGATTCTTCCACATAGGGTTATCAACTTTCCTCTAAATAATTTTATTCCTCCTAATGAAGGAATCATAACAGGCATACCTAAAATTTCCTAGGTTCTTTCTATGATGATATTCACTTGTGTTTCCTCATATAGAACATAATGAATGTCGAAGTCTCCTATTCTTGTTTCTATGCACTCTTTTTCTTTGAAGATCTCTAATAAGTTGACATTTCTGTGACCATTCAAGGTTTCTTTCATTTGTAGCAATACATTCTCTGATTCTTTCTGGGGTTTTGCCATGGTCTTAGTTGCTTGATCTTCGTCAGGGTTTTCTTGTCTCATATTCATTTTGTCAACCTTAGCAATCATTCTAGGGCAGTCCAAAACTTCATGGTCTATAGCTTTACAACAAAGGAAAATAGGACCTCTACCAGGGCATTCCTTAGCAAGATGTCTTGGTCTTCTCCAACTATAGCAAAGAGTTAATCCTCTCTTTCTTTTGAATGATCCCCAACCTTTCCTGTACTACACACTAGGGTCACAGTAACTAACCTGCAAAAAATTCTTTATAGGATCCTGCATCCATTTGTTAGTCCAAACATTCTTTTTATGCATAGGAATAACATATATTTCATCATTTCTATCAGATCTACTCATATCAAATATTCTTTCTTCTAGCTATGCCCTAGTTTTTAGGCTAGGACGAAATTTAGCAAACATACCTAGATTCATACTTTCGAAATAAAAATTTCCACTTATTTTACCTTTTCAATCAAAACTTTTCACTGTTCTTACCTTTATCAGAGCACAAAGCTTCAATATCTTACCTCTTTTCTTCAGATATGACTTCTCCTCTTAGCACAGAGCTTCACAAGTCAAGTAGAATATTGCGCACTAGGGAAACAGATCTATGTATGGAGCTTTCTCTTTTCTTTGGTTCCCATCAATCACAGTTTCAGTCTTGGCAACAGAACCATTTGTTGGCACAGGGGCAGACCCAGGGTTCAACGCTTCAAAAATGCACCAACAAAACCCTAACTACTGGCCCTTTCAACAACAACTGTGAAGTAGATGCAGTCTCACCCGAGGTAGAGGCAGGGGTGGTTGCATGACTCCAGTGTCTGCAACCTTAGCTGGGACACATATCTGTGATTGTAACACCTCAACATAACACTTAGCAGTTATAGATCGTTAGTATTCAGCCTTAACTTAAAGTGTAGGTAAACTCTAACAACAGGCCAGTGCAATATTCACCCAGATCTAGTATATTCAAGCACTAAGCACATTCACATAGGTTAGATATAGCATTCATCCATATTATTAAGCACAAAGCATCACATATATATCTATCATTCATCTTGCATCAAAGCACTAAGAAAGTAAACACATAACACATCAATACATCGCACAAATCATAACAACACATGATATACGTGGTTCACCCCTAGCCTAGGGCTACATCCACCAACTCTTATTCTCTTTTATTGTCTTCTGTCAATATTCTACATGCATAGAGCCACAAGATCCTACTCCACATATGACAGGATATCTGTGCGCACTTCGCTAGATCTTTCTTCCCTGAACTAGATTACAACACAAAGCCTTTACACAATCTCTTACAGTCACTTGTACTTAGCTCTGCAAGTTCTCAACATAGCATGCACAAAGCATTTACAATTTGCACTTAGCACTTGGCTAGGTACCAAGCCCTCTCCTTTTTACATCGCCTAGACTTCTATTTATATATTAGAAAAAGGGCCTAAACATGGGTAAACCCATGGGCTGACATCCCCATACCCGTTACATAAGCCCAAAAACCAAAAAGCCCTAAACAAGGGGCCGAGATCCCATAATCTCTTCTTCGACTTGCGCTCCGCCTTCGACAGCCTGTCGAAGTCCCAAAATAGGTCAAACATGACCAAGGATCCTCAAAAATTGGTCAAGGGACAACATGTATATATGTATTCATCCTTATGATCCAAAATGCATACTTTTGTCCATCAAACTGTGGTATTCCATTTTTATACATGTTGTTTCTTTCCATGATCTACCTTTCAGTGGTTAAAATGATTTCTGAAGGAACCTCACTCTAATTCCAATTGTTGGATTACTGAGAGGGGGGGTGAATCAGTAATATATCAATCTAATCCTTTTTAACCATATAACGTAAGTGTTATATCAATGTAGCATTATCATCCAATATTTACAGAGTAATAAACAATGAAGAAATGAAAAATCATACACATACACAGTACACTAGTGATTTTACATGGAAATCCAAAGCGGGAGAAAACCACAGAATGTTTTTTCTTATATGTCTTGAAGAATTACATTCATTGGAAGCACCAACTTCCTTTTTTTTCCAGCTGCAACTAGAAGGAGGCTCCAACCCCCTAGTTTCTAAGGCTACAACCTGAGGGAAGCTCCAACTCCCCAATTCTCTGGCTATAACCAGAAGGATGCTACAACCCCCTATGTTCTCTGGCTACAATCACATGTCCTTGCCCCATCCAACCGCCCTGATGTATAAGTAGAATGATGGAACCACTGTCACACTATCACTGTGAGATATATTATTGTAGAACTGTGCCAAGTTGTACTACTGACCTGCAACCAACCTGTACAACTTACCTGCAATCAATTTGTACCTGAATTGAACATGTATCAACCAAATAGAACAGATAGATGACCTGTAGTTCTACAACATGCATATGAACACACCCTATCTGTTATGCAGTCCGTGTATGTACACAGACAAACTCTTATGCAGCCCGTGTATGCCTTCTGAAAAATAGGTTTTTCTTTCTTCTGAAAACTTCTGACCCTCTGCAACTTCTTTCACATAGATCTGCAACCTATCACTATATCTAGACTGTCACTATACCTTGGACATGCATCCTCATACATAAATTTTACCCAAAGCATATATATCTCTCTCTATTCATGTTCCATATAGGTGTGTGTAATCATGAACAAGTATAATAACTCTCACATTATCTAGTCATCAAACCCTTTATGATATTTAACCTCTCAATACATCAACCAATTCACAAATACAAGCTCTCAACCATGTACCACAAACCCTTAGCCATATGCCAAGAAATACAAGATGTGCCTCAATTATAACAAGAAGTATCAATGATAAATACACCAACACTATATTTCTGTAGATCTGACTTATACAAAAGATTCCATGTAGCCACTAGTCTCTCTAGGGAGAATCCTCAAATATCCATAACCATTTCTCATGCATACATCAAAATCTAACTATTCATAGAAATAAGACATACCTTTTGAACCAATGGATAGATATGATGTATCTGAGCACTGTAGACCTTCCTAGGAGCTTGATCTCAGAATCTAGAATCTATGCATATTCATCTTCTCAAGTTTACATGGCTTTACCAACATGTATGCACCCTAATACACTACCAGCCCGTGTACGTACGCACCCTAATACACTGTCAACCCGCATATGTACACACCCTAATACACTGTTAGCTCGCATACGCCTCATAAATTAGGTTTTTTTAGTATTCGCTGTAATTTCGAAACTTTCGCCGTCAACCCTTCATACTACCTCAGAATTTCACAACTTCAGATGTATCAATGAGTACTTGCAATAAGCCTTACACAAAAAAATATATTCAATGTGTTCAAGTGTGATTAAATGAGAGAGCCTTGCCTCTTATTTATACTTTCATGTATCATTCCACTTTCCTTATTTTAGGGAGTTCTCCATCAACTTTATTATTTAAATAATTTATTTTGAAAACACTTTGACTTTTAGGGGCTTCTAGATGACTCATGAGAGTTCTCCAACTTCACATGGCCATAACTCTCTAACCATGAGTAGTTATGTGACATTCCAAATACCACCGAAAATGGCATGACATGTACTATCCATTTGGAATAGTCTTACCTGCAAATATCTCAAAACTCATACCATTATCCATAAAAAAAACTTGGGTTCATTACCCAAACCATTGTGCTACCAGAATTCACTACCAGACTTTCTTCAAGGGTTGACATCAATGAAAACCAACCCAATTAATCAACATATATGTGTTTTTCTCAGACTACCTCCCCCACTGAACACTACTAGAATGATCACCTCCTCTTCAATGCTTCTTAAAGGAAATAAAAAGCAGGAAACTTTAATATCTATTTAGACCTTTACCAAGAAAATGCAAGGGATGCACCCTCCCTCCACTTAGGAAATCCTCACAACATCGTCATTTGATCAACAACTCCCACCCACACCCCCCTTGGTTGTGGCAAGGGGGATGGAGTCATTAGGAACCAAATTCAAACATTGATTTGGGTCTGTTGTCCATAACAATAATATCTCACTTGGATGTTAAACATACTAAGATGATTTATCTCAATTCGATTTCTTATAAGAGTTTATTTCACATTCCTATTGTGCATTTATACTATTGTACCTAGCAATCCTATGTTTGACCTATTCATGGTCACTAGCTGGTTTATCTCATCTTAATTTAATATGGAGATTTACAAAAAACTCAATGTTGATGAATTCCGTGTAATAAATTTTTTCCAAATTTAACGAAATATGTGTTCTAACAGCTTGGTTATTTTTATTCGTTACGTCAAAATGAAAAAACTTTGACATGTAGAGTTTGTTTTTATTGTTTTTTTTAACTAATCACTTTTTTATATCTTTCCATATAAACAATTAATTTCTACTTTTGAAGCCATCTTATATGCACATTGTAATATGCCTAGTCCAACTGATCTCCTACTTACCAGTTCAAATTACTTCTCATGAAAATCTCATATGAAGGATTTACTGTGAAATAGGGGACTCTGTCGGGTTACCTTGGGAATAGAAATTTCCCCTCTTAATGCATTAAGGAAATACAAATGCAATAATAAAAATGATGAAACACATGGATTAATCAAAATATCCAAAACCAATGATCTTCCATTTCACCTTCAAGGAATTGAGACCCTTGATGGAGCATGGAAAAACATGGATATTATGTTTGGAAAACACAATGAGATTTGGACACAATAGCTTGAAAACTAAGTAATTGTCTTAAATCATAATGATTTCTCTTGCATTGAATATTTTCTATCTAAGTTCAAAATGATTAGATTTGTACTTGTTGAATGTAAGATAACAAAGACATATTTCCAACTTATATATGTTATTTTTGCTAATTTTGGAACTGCCTATTTTTTTTTGTATCTACTTTTCACTCCACTAGAGAAACTCTTATTAGTCGAGGGGATAATCAAAAAATCCCTTCTCTTGAATCCTTTCGTGATTCTTTGATTAGATAAAAAGATAAGCTCTTACATCTTGGAATGATTAGCACTCTAGGTACATCTAACAAAGCCTTAGTGGAACAATAGAAGGATAAAGGAAAAAATCCGAAGAAGCAAAATGATCGCAACAACAAACAAAACAAGGGTCCTAAACCCTCTCATCTAACTCCTACTCCTAATGGTGATGAAGGAAATGAAACAAAAGGCAAGAAGATTGAGAGACACTGTAAGTTTTGTGGGAAAGATGATCATTTGGAGTCTAAATGTTTTAAGAAGATGGAAACATTAGAAGTACAAATGAAGAAGCACACCAAAAATTTTGATTCTTCTTCTTATAACTCTTATTCTCATGGACATGCACTTTATGCTTCTATTTTTTCCTTCAATGCAAAATCTACTTCTTCTTATATTGAGTGGCTTATTGAATCTCATAGAAAAATTGAGGGGCTATATATCGTCCATGAGATATGTTTCCATTCTTTTTCCCAAAAAATGATTCATCGATTTCCATTTGTTCTAAAAACAATTCGCACAAATTTTATAGAATAATTTTTTTACCTGAGAAATAGCCCAAATTTTATAAAAACAATATAAAATACTCAGAAATTTGAATATTTTTACAAAAATATCGCCAAACATTTTAAAGTTTTCACATTAAGGACTAGTAATATTCGCTAAGGTTTCTACAGTTTGAGATAAATTTCCATCCTTAAATCATCTATGTTATTGATTATGGAGTATCTTATCATATGGCTAAAGATAAGCCACATTTTCTTCTTTTAACGAATGTAACACCAAAGAAATATTTGTTGGTGATGATAGATCTATTAGTGTTGTAGGGTCTAGAACAATTCAACTAGATGATGGTCATTATAATGATGCAGTTTGTGTTCCAATTATTTCTTGCAACCTTCTATCGGTGTATAATCACCCACTCAAGTGAAGGTAAAGCAATATAATTTTCACCTCACAAAGTTGTAATCAAGGATTTTAAATATCCTAAACATGTCCTAGCACCATAATTGTTAATGATATTACCAGTTTTTAGGGATTTGACAACTTTGGGTCATCATCTCTTCCATATGTTCTTATTTTTCATCATCTAAACTACTGATTATTGTAGGAACTTTGTAATAAGAATATTGTGATTGGTCTTCCTCTCATTTCTTTCAGAGATGATGTTTGTTTCAGTTGTATTCTCAACAAACTTCATCATGACAATTTTGACAAATGTGCCTTTTGGCATGCCTCAAACCCCATGTAGCTTGTTCATAGTGATCTATGTGGTTTTCTTCCTTATGTTTGTTTCTTTGGATTCAAGTACTTATTAACTTTCATTAATGAATTCTCTATATGCACTTAAATTGATTTCTCAAAACTTAAGAGTGAGGTTTTAAACATGTTTTTATCCTACAAATCCCTTGTATAAAAACAATATAGACATCGATTTTAGAATTTAAGAATAGATAATGGAGGTGAATATGTCAACAAACAATTTACAATTTATTGCACTACAAAAGGCATTTATATACAACATATTGTTCCCTATACACCACAACAAAATGGTGTTGTCGAGAGAAGAATCACACATTAAAAAATGGGAAATTGTATGATCTAATATAAGGGATTAAATCCTCATTTTTGGGTGGAAGCCATTGTTTGTGCCAATCACATAGTAAATTTCACTCCCATGGAGGCTTTAAAATAAATAAAACCGGAAGAAGTATGGAGTAAAATTAAAACATATGTAAGCCACTTTTTTGCATTTGGTAGTGAAGCATGGGCTCGCATTCGTTATGAGAAAAGGAAAGCATTACAACCTAAGAGTGAGAAGTGAATTTTGTTGGGTATTCTGAAGATGTAAATGGTTGTGGATTTCTTCAACCTCATTCCAATGAAATTATTAGGATATATGTCTCTAGGATTGTGATCCTAATTCAATGATTGTGCCATGTTCCATGATTATGCCATATTTTATTATAAACTTTTATGCTATTGATACTATTCTATTTTCTTCTTTAGATGATGATATAAATGATGAAAATCCACATTTTCTTGCTCACCTTCTTCTAGTTGGGTCTATTGAACATGAACATGCATTAGAACCATAGCTTCGTATATGGGTCCATACAACATGAGAAGTGTCTGGTGATTTTATTGGTGATCCTTCATATCAACGTCATACATGCTCACAATTCCAATACGCCTCCTCTCTTTTGGCTCAAGTTTCAGAGACTCATGATCCAAAAATGTTTACATAAGATTTTCGACATCCATATTGGGACATAGTAATGAATGAAGAACATTTTTCCTTAATGGAGAACGATACTTGGGATATTGTACCTCTTCCAAAAGGAAGAAAAATTGTTAGATGTAAATGGGTGTATATAACTAAGTATGCATCAAATGGAAGTGTTGAAAGATAGAAGGCTTAATAAGTTTCCAAACGATTTTCTTAAGTTGAAGTCAATGAATATATTGAAATATTTTCCCCCATAGCCAAAATTGATTCAATCAACCTTGTTCTAGTCCTTGTCGCGTCATATAAATTGGAGGTCTATTAAATGGATGTTAAATCCTCCTTATTGCATTAGGATTTACAAGAAGAAATTGACATGGAACAACCCCCTAGCTATATTCAAAATGACCATAGCCTTGTTTGTCACCTTAAAAAATCTCTTTATGTCTTTAAGTAAGGTCCTTGGTCTTGGTATGATAAAATGGATAACTTTCTTCTTGAAACCGTATTTTCTAGCTGTTATTATGACCCCAATGTCTATACCAAGAAAGTAAGTAACCATATCATAATAATTTTTCTTTATTTTGATGACATTATACTCACTGGAAGTGACCCCAAATTTTTAACCCATGTGAAATCAAGCCTTAAGAAGAATTTTAATAACATAATTAGGTCCATTTGCATTATTTTTTTTGGTCTCCAAGTCTTGCAAACTAAGGAAAGAATTTCCTTTTCCCAGTCTAAGTATGCATGTGACCTTCTTCACCACTTTCACATGGAATATTGTAATCCAACCTCGTCTCTCTTATTGTATGGAGTCAAACTTGTTCCCAATTGTACAACACTCCAAGTAGATGCCACTTTGTATCATTAATTACTAGTTGGTAGCCTTTTGTATTTGACTCATACATGTTTTGATATTTGATTTTCTATTATTTCCTAGTATTTACAAACGCCCCATGAAATCCATTGGAAAGAAATAAAAAATATACTGCAGTATATCTGGGGTACAATTCAATTTGAGATACGATACAATTCTAGGGGGATTCCTTTGTTGGTTGGTTTCACTGATTTCAGTTGGGTTGGTGACCCCGATGGTCAAAATTTTACTATAGGTTATGTTTTTAGTATCGGTTCTAGACTTTCCCCTTGGGATCATAAAAAACAATGCACCCTTTCTCTTTATTCAACAAAAGTATAGTATCTAGAACTAGCTAGTGCAAGTAAAGAATCCTTATGGATTCAAAAAATCCTTTCAGAGTTTGGATTCTAGTAGTAGCATATGAATATGGTTTGATGTGATAATTGAAGTGCCATTCAAATTTCCAAAGATCTAGTTTAGCATTAGAATAACAAACATATTGAGCTAGACATGCACTTCATCAAAAAGATTCTTTAGGATTGTATTTTTTAAGTGATCTATTTCCCTATGGATGATCAAGTTGCAAACATTTTCTCCAAGTCTCTTATAGAAGAAAATTTGAAACTTCAATCTATGTTAGGATTTTAGGAAGTCATAATTGAGGGGGGATAGACTCTAATGCCACCTTCCTTCTCCTATTGTGTCACCATTGTAAATATTTCAATCATATCCCAAGTTGTTCTTTAGTGGGGATGATAATATATTTAAAAATTGATGAGTTATTTAAGATCAACTTGGTTTAATGTGTCTTTAGGTAAAGTGTGTTTCTTTATTATGCATTGTCATTTTTTAATTAGACAATCAAAATTTTAATCTAGACATAAAGTGATATGATAGTTCATATTCTCCTTGATACTAATGACTATAATGACTATAATGATCCATGGCTTATCACTCAATTGGTCCATGGTCTCTATTTAAAGACCATGGAGGGTCATTTGTTGATGATTGATTGTGATAATATCATAATTAAATTATTTTAATTTTCTATTAATATATTGCCTCAAGTGGTTGCATTGGTTAGCACCATGGATTGTTCCCTCTTTGAGGGTTTTAACCACACATTACACTAGTGTACTGGTATTTGATCCATTTGTGTCAATTGTTGCCTTCTTGTGTTTGAGCTATGTGGATTTACCTTTTTCATCGAACAACTTACCTCAAGTAGGTACACCCATAAGCTATGGTCCCATATATATATTCTTACCTCAATGAATACAATGGAGAATTCCATGAGGTTCATCCATAATCTAGGGCCCAAGTATGGGTTCTCATGTTAACTCCCAATTGGTGACATATGAAATCAATGAATAATAATAAGAAGAATAGAAAGAACATATAATTGGCCTTTATTACATCATTGGGGAGGATTATAACATTTGTTAATATTTATTTAAAGCTTCTTCAAATGTATTGACTTCATGCATTCTTAATGAAGCTCTTATCCTTTATATGAGTTCAGTTACAAACCATTGCATTGATCACTATTGGTCTACTAGATATGGAATTTACCTAAGTAGATATTTGAATCCTTTGTCATAATCTCATATAGTTTCAAGAGACTATTTTTGTGTTTCTTTCGATTTTTGGGCTACAAGTCCTTGGCATCTTATGTCTTAAAGAATGATATAAAATATTGATTGATTTCATCTTTCATTCTTATTCTATTATCTGTAAAATTCATGAACCATATCGAATTTCTATGTCTAAGGACACATGAAAATTGTACCATCATCTTTGTCTTGTCGATTATATCTATAGTGCTCCACATCTTCTCACAAATGAACCAGTGCCTATTAGGGTCTTTATCATATTCATATATTGGGAGTGGAACTGTATGATCGTATCCCATGGTCATTGTCACTTGAAATCTTGTTGATGAAGTAGTTAGAATTGGAGATTTGAAACTTTTGACTTTCTTAATAGGATTTTTTAATGTTGGTTTGGTTTATAACACACTTCTTTCTTTAACAACTTAGAGTAGTCAAATAGTTTCTTGTAGGTATGTTTGATAGTCTCTATCTATGTACTTAGTTATTATTCATCCTTTATATTTCTAATATTCTCTTTCTTATCTAACTTGTTTGTCAATGATCCAAAAATGGAAGGAATAATAAGCAATTGTCTTATTTAGATGCTTAAAGATGTTTAAAGAGTTCAGCTATTAATTAATCATGCTGTAAAAACAAAGATATGAATAGCAAAAAAAGAGATAAAGACAATAAGAGCTTGATAACAGAGTTCACCAATGAGTGGTTACGTCTCCGGGCCCACTTTCAAGTGAAGGACCTCTTTATTAATCTTCAAATGCTCAAGTTCTTTACAATGGCTCCTTGCTGTTACATAACATACTTCAGATCTGTTGTGCAAGACCTCCTTGCTCAGACACATGTATTATTCCTCAAACTCCTCTCACAAACATGACAAAAAGGCCTCTCAAAACATGAGAAAAAGCCAAAATACATAAACTGCTCCTCAAATTCCCTGTATCAAAAAGTTACCCTCAAGCTCCAAAAGGCCTGGTTTATATAAGTTTCAGGCTCAACAAGAGAAGCCTAACTTCTCCTGAAGACTTGGCCTCTTTCTTGGATCAAATCCCCCTCCAAATGGCCAAGATATCCCAAAAAAACCACTTTCTAGTCATAATATCAGGGAAAATACCAATTCTAGGCTAAATATAAGTCAAAACCCCACTTTTAATTAAAAATTACACAGTAATCCCCCTTGGCTGAGTGCACGCCCCCAATTCTCGGTCATATACACTCCATATGGCCAAGCGCTAGCCCAAAGGGCTAAGCGTTGGCCCCTTAAACGCGCTAGCTCCTAGTCTTAGGTCACATGCCATGGGACCTTCCCTGCAAACGTGCCCTGGTGGTTGTGACCGCGCCCCCTTTCTGCTGACCTATGGTCACAAGACCACATGAAACCATGGGCTGGGGCTTAGCCCCAACCCCTTTTGCGCCAACCTTAATACAATACAAAACTTATAATATACATATTTGACTTATGTTAATAAGTCCTATGTATGTCGTGTTGGTGTTGGAGTTTTTCCAAAGGCTTTGGCTTGGTGGATGGTCGTGGGTTCAAAACCCATGGACCCCCAAAATTTTTTTTGGAACTTGCCACTCGAACTTGACTTGGTGCCACATGGTTGCCCATGCTTGGGCCACGTGGCACCTCAACATTTGACCAAAATTTTGCCATGTGTCCATTTTTGATTGGATCTGCCATCCACATCTGCCTAGTCAACTATTGCCACCTGTCACACTGCCATTGGTCCAATTATGCATCATGAGGTTTTTTTGGTGATGTCATGATGTCGTCATGCTGACATTAGCATTGTCAGTTTGACCTTTTACTTTTTCCCTATTTGAGAATACGATCAGAATGTGATAACTCTCGCATACGGAGTCCGTTTTGAGAAAGTGAATATACTGTCAAAATCAACGTGATGAGCCGGTCGCAATGAAATTGGTTTCATCCAATTATGAGAACTTTTATTTTTGAGCATTTTCTGAGCCTGGGGAGCCTCCTGGATCATTCCTCCCCACTTGGAAGCTTTTGGACCACCAAAAGTTTGGTATCAGTTGGTAACTAAGTGAGGATATTGTTTCCTCACCTTTATGGTCTCCATACACTTCGCCTGACTTGGATTTGTGCCCTTCAATCCCACTCAAAGATACTTAACATCGCCCTGGCGAGAAGTTTAGACTCTTTTGTACAATATGGTGTCTTCCTGCAACTCGTTCATATATTCAGGAGCAAAATCTTTGATGGTAGGAATCTGAACATTCTCTCCTTGATCTTCGATCATAGGTGTCTCATACAATCTCAATTTTTCCACATTTACAACTGAATATATTTGCATATATGGAGGCAATTCTAACCGGAAAGCATTAATACCAATCTTGTCTAAAATTTTGAAAGGACCATAACGAATTGGTTTTAGCTTTTTACCTTCACCTTGCATCCTTTCCTTGCCTTGAACTAATGATCAACTCAATGTATATCATGCCTCACCTTGTACTTGGCCTGGATTTTCTCCAACTGTTCCTGTACTGCCTGATGGATCAATTGGATCCGTTCAATGAACTTTGTAGCCCTGTCCACATCATTGTGTCCTCCCGCTGCAATGTCTTTTCCAAAGAAAAAATCCAAAGGAGACTTTGTCAAGTACCCTAAACAAGTTTCAAATGGATATCTCTGAGTAAAAGAATGTTTGGCTCGATTATACGCATGTTGTACATAACATAGATTTTCATCCCAAAGCTTAGGATGTTTGCTACAATATGCCAGAAGTAGATGCACTACTGTCCTGTTCACCAACTCTGTCTGCCCGTCCGTCAATGGATGAAATGATGTGCTCTTCTTTAACCTGATGTCCATAAGTTCCCATAAGCTTGACCAAAATTTCCCCAGGAATCTGGAGTCTCGATTAGATACAATAGAAGTAGGTAAACCAAAATGAACCCATACATTTTCAAAGAACATTTGAGTTGTTTTTTCAGCTGTGACCTATTTTTTACAAGGAATCAAGACACACATTTTGTTTAACCTATCCACAACTACATACGGGTAATCATGAACTTTTCTAGACATAGGCAATCCCCCCACAAAATCCATAGATACACTTTCCCATGGTCTAGAAGGAATAGGAAGTGGAGTGTACAATCCTAGCTTTCTGTTACTTTGTTTTCTTATTGCACATATAGTACATCCTTTTACATATTTAGACACATTTTCATGCATTCAAGGCCAATAAAAAAATATTTGTAACTGAGTCACTGTTTTATCTACCCCAAAATGCCCTGCTATAAGAGACTTATGTGCCTCTCTGATGACACATAATCTTTCACTTTCTGGAATACATAACTTGCCCAAATGATACAAGAGTTTGTCCTTAATATGATAATTCAGTTATTTAGCTCTTTTACCATTACTTAAAGTTGCATAGACTTCCTTAAAATTTTTATCCTCAACATATTGTTCAATATAACTTTCATGAGTGATTGAATTGTGCTTAAGGATTGTAGCACTTGTACTAGGAGGCCTAGATAACATATCAACAACTTTATTATGAATGCTCTTTTTCTATCTGATGACCAAGTGAAATTGTTGTAAAAAACCCATCCATCTAAAATGCCTTGATTGTTGTAGCTTAGTTTGTGATTGTAGATACTGGAATGGTTGATGATCAGTGTGTATTACTGTTTCTTTGCCCATTAAGTAATGTTTCCACTTTTTAACACTTTGTACTAGAGCATACAATTCTTTATCATAGTTTGGATGGTTAATTACTGCTGTAGTGAAGGTCTCAGAATGATAGCATATGGGTTTTTTGTGTTGCATCAACATTGCCCCCATGGCATAGTCACTTGCATCGGTTTCAATTTCAAAAGACTGTTGGAGATCTGGAAATTCCATAACAAGATCTATACTAATATTCATTTTCAAAGTATCAAAAGCCTTCTATTGGCTTCCTCCCCACTGGAATCCCCTTTTCACACTTGTTAAAGCATGTAAAGGCGTTGCAATCAGAGAGAAGTTTGCAATAAACTTCCTCCAATACTGTGTTGCTCCCATGAAGCTTCTTACTTCGGTTACATTCATAGGCTTTGGCCAACTTACAATAACCTCAACTTTTGAGGGATAAATCTTAATCTCTCCACCTCCTACAATGTAACCCAGATATACAAGAGATATTTTGCCAAATTCACACTTTGACAATTTTACAAAAAGTTTCTCTCTTTGCAACATTGAAAGTATCTGCCTAACATGTTGGACATGATCTTCCCTGGTCCTACTGAATATAAGAATATCATCTAAGTAGACTATTACAAATTCATCAATGAAAGGCCTGAATACATCATTCATAACTCTCATGAAAGTAGCAGGTGCGTTAGTAAGCCCAAATGGCATCACTAACCATTCAAAAAATCCTTGTTTTGTTTTAAAAGCAGTCTTCCATATATCCTATTCAACAACCCTGATCTGATGGTAACCACTTCTTAAGTCTAACTTAGTGAAATAAATCTCATGTTTTAGTTGATCTAATAAATCATCAATGCGAGGCAAAGGGTAACGATTTTTTATCGTGATTTTGTTCAAAGCTCGAAAATCCACGCACATGCGCCATGTGCCATATTTATTTGGCACTAGGATGATAGGTGACCCACATGGAGAATCACTAGGTCTAATGACCCCTTGTTCAACCAGCTCTTTTACCTGTTTCTTTATCTCTTCATTTTCCAAGACTGATAGCCTGTACATGCCAATGTTAGGGAGAGGAACATCCCGCTGCAATTGTATCTCATGTCCAACTTGTCGTTTTAGAGGCAATCCTTTCGGGACTTGAAATAACTCATCATAGTCAGAAACAATTCTAACTAAATCATCTTTTAACTTCGCATCACAATCTTTGAAAGTATCAATTCCAATATTGTCTTTAGCTTTTACCACCATTAAGAGATATCGCTTACTGACATTTACAATCCTCTTCATCTGTCCTGAGTTGATTAGTGATAAATTCAATTTCTTTTGATGAGCCCTTACTATATATTCTTTTCCATCTTTAGTTAATTGATACTTATTGTCTTCACGATAGAATATTGTTTTTCTATCATACAAATATGCACTTCCAAGTACGATACCACATATATCTAGTGGAACTGCATCCAACTCAACCTCATCTATGAACTATGAATTAATTGCAAACTTTAGGTCACATTGTCTTTCCACTTGCAACTGATTATCATTATGAATCCATCCTAAGGGATATGGTTTCTTATGAGGTTTAGTGATTAATCCCAACTTTTTAACTATTGCTTATGATATCAAATTTACTTGTGAGCCACTGTCAAATAGAGTATCAATTTTCATATGTTTGGAAATTACCCTTATATGAAAAAGTTATGTTCGTTTGACCTCATCAACTTCATTATCAACTCTTAAAAATTGAATTGAAGAACTTGTACTAGCTTCATATTTTTTACCTTTGATTCCTATGACTGTGACCTTTGTCTCATCTCCTGAATCTGAACCCAAATCAACTTGAGTTGTTGCAGTAGTCTTTGGTTTTCCTTTATTCCTGAACTTTGCTGGTTTCCACTCTGGGTGAAGGATCCAACAATGATCCTCACTATGGCCTTTCTTCTTACAATGAGTACATGTAGGTTTCTCCTTCTTCACTGTATAAGTTTTCTTTCCTTTGAACTTCTCTTTACCCTTGCCTTTAAAATTTACTTCAGTAGATTTGAATGGTTTTACAAAATCAACATTTACATTCTTGCCTCTAGCAAGATGAGTCGCTTGCACACACACCTCATCTAAAATACTAGGATTAAACATAAGAATGGTATGTCGTAAATCACTATGCAAACCACCTATATACTTAAGCAATGTCTCTTGAGTATCCAATGATATTCCCAACAACAAAGCTCTTTTGTGAAACTCCTGTGTATAACTTTGAACAGTTTGTCCTTTTAATTGTCCAAAGTTCTTTCATGACATAATAGATTGTTGCATGTAAGCTAGAGGATAAAATTTCTTTCGTAAAGCAGATGTAAAATCAAGCCATGAAGAGAGAGCCTCACCAAACTTCTTAAGATCCTGTTTTGTCCTACTTTCCCACCAAACAAGGGAGGTTCCTCCCATCTTGAGACTAGTAAGCTGGATCATAGTCTCTTCATCTATGATTTTCTATATCCTGCAATACACTTCAATTTGTCTTATCCATTTATCTAACTTTTATGCATTTAGTTCTCCGTCATACAAAGGCAACTCAAACTTAACATCAAGTTTTAACAAAGACATATTAGAGTTATGCTTATGTGTTTGTTTTTGTATGGTAGATGTTGTAGAATGAGAACTAGCATTTGATGTAGAACTGGAAGAAGAAGGAGAATATGGCGGTGAAGGTGGCGTAGGAGGAGGCTTTGAAGACTCTCCTTCCCCTTCACTTAATATCTCTCCCAAGGCTGGTTTCTTTCTCTCCAAGAAATCTTCATACAACACTTTGACCATTTCAAACATGGAGAAAAGTGCATCTTCTAGTTTCTTGGTTTGTGGAGAAATCTCTCCTTCTGAAGCCATTCTTTTCTTCCTCAACAATCCTTCTATTTCAGGAATGAATTCAGCCAATGATCCTTCTCCTTTCTAAGATTTCGATATTGTAAGCATCCACCCTACACTTGTTAAACCATCCAAAACAACCAAAGCTCTGATACCAAAATACTTGATCCAAAAATGGAAGGAATAATAAACAATTGTCTTATTTAGATTATTAAAGTTGTTTAAATAGTTCAGATATTAATTAATCATGTTGTAAAAACAGAGATATGAACAGAAACAAAAGAGATAAAGACAATAAGAGCTTGATAAAAGAGTTCACCAATGAGTGGCTACGTCTCCAGGCCCGCTTCCAAGTGAAGGACCTCTTTATTAATATTCAAATGCTCAAGTTCTTTAGAATGGCTCCTTGATGTTACATAGCATACTTCCGATCTGTTGTGAAATACCTCCTTGCTCAGATGCATGTATGCTTCCTCAAACTCCTCTCACAAACATGACAAAAAGGCCTCTCAAAACATGAGAAAAAGCCAAAATACATAAACTTCTCCTCAAATTCCCTGCATCAAAAAGTTACCCTCAAGCTCCAAAAGGCCTGGTTTATATAAGTTTCAGGCTCAACAAGAGAAGCCTAACTTATCCTGAATATCTGGCCTCTTTCTGGGATCAAATCCCCCTCCAAATGGCCAAGATATCCCAAAAAAAACACTTTCTGGTCATAATATCAGGCAAAATACCAATTATGGGCTAAATATAAGTCAAAAACCCACTTTTAATTAAAAATTACATAGTAAGCCCCCTTGGCTGAGCACGCACCCCCAATTCTTGGTCATATCCAGTCCATATGGCCAAGCGCTAGCCCCTTAAACGCGCTAGCTCCTGGTCTTAGGGCACGTGCCATGGGACCTTCCTTGCAAACACGCCTTAGTGGTTGTGACGTCGCCCCCTTTCCACTGACCTGTGGTCATAAGACCACATGAAACCATGGGTTGGGGCTTAGCCCCAGCCCCATTCGCGCCAACCTTAATACAATACAAAACTTATAATATATATATTTGACTTATGTTAATAAGTCCTATGTATGGCGCGTTGGTTTTGGAGCTTTTCCAAAGGCTTTGGCTTGGTGGGTGGTCGTGGGTTCAAAACCCATGGACCCCCAAGTAGTTTTTTGGAACCTGCCACTCGACCCTGACCTGGTGTCACGTGGCACCTCAACATTTGACCAAAATTTTGCCATGTGTCCATTTCTGATTGGATCTGCCATCCACATCTTCCCAATCAACTATTGCCACTTGTCACACTGCCATTGGTCCAAGTCTGCATCATGAGGTGTCATTGGTGATGTCATGCTGTCATCATGCTGAAATCAACATTGTCAGTTTGACCTTTTACTTTTTACCTATTTGAGAATATGATCAGAATGCGATAACTCTCGCATACAGAGTCCGTTTTGAGAAAGTGAATATACTGTCGGAATCATCACGACGAGATGGACACAATGGAATTGTTTTCATACAATTTTGAGAAATTTTATTTTTGAGCATTTTTTGAGCCTGGGGAGCCTCCTGGATCAGTCAAGAGTCTCTTAACTTTAGATCTCTTCTATTAAATTCACCATGGGGGCACCTCCATGAGATTTTTTATTCTTGTAATTACTTGATTGCTCCTCCTTCTAGAGATATAGCTAGCATTAGGTCTCCATTCTAGATTAGTTGAATAATATATTGAAATCATACTACTTTCATTAAGTTGGCTCCATATCAATGTAATATCAAGTCCTACATGTAGTCAACATTAGAGGGTTTCCTGCAATTATCTATTATGCTCTTGTATTAGGTTCGTTATTCTTATTTTTTCTCTTGTGTGGTCAACATCAATACATTTTAATTCATTACTAATTTGGAATTCTTCCACACTAGCCTCCATGCTTCTTATTAATTCTTCTTCTTTAGGAACCGATGAGGGTGTTTTCTCTTCCACATTTGGTTGGTATCCATGACCTCAACTGAAGTAGGGTTAGCATCCTATAGTCCTATTGCTCCTCTTCTAATATATTGTCTACACCCATTGACTATTTCTTCTTATTATAACTAATTCTCTTATTCCAAAATTCCCTTCTCTTCTTTTGCCTCTTTCTATTTTTTGCAGGTGGGTAGGGGTATTATGTTCCATTCTGATTTAATTTCTATTTTTACTTTCTTCATGTATTGTATATTGTCTTTGTTTTTCTATCACCCATGTCTTTTTACTTTCTCAACCACTCTTGGACATGATTTTATTCTTTGGTTTTATTTTCTTTATACACTTTATTGATCACAATTATCCTTCTTATTCTTCATCTCATGGTTGATAACCCCCCATAAATGACCCTAAATTATACTCTTGTGTAATGATGGGTTTCTCAATTTTCATTATCATATTTTTATTTTTGTTTATTTATAAATAATCCTCAAGTTGAATTCTCATTAAGGTTATATTTTTCCTCAAAGCTTTCTTCTTGCAAGATTTTTCACGACTTTATAGAACCACTCATCCAGATTAGTTACCCAAACATTTATCAAATTTAAATAATCAAGTGCTAAATAAATCCAATATGAAATGAAACTAGTGTTGTAATCTAATGGATTACATAGGTACTCTAGTCTAATATTTTGATTATGTAACAATAAGCAATTAATTTTAATAATACTCCATTATTCAACACATGGAGACCACAACATTTTATAACACACAATCGGTAGAAAGTAATCATGGAGACCACAACATATAGTTTTTATTATATCATAGTAACTCTATAATCCCCAACCTTCTAACATAGGAGATGGTGTCATTTTATACTAATAGACAAAAAGAAAAGTAGTTGTAACTACTTAAAGATGATCTTAGTTGGATATACTGCCTCGATGTAAGGTACTAGATCTATTATAATAGCATAAAAAATAAATACGACGGGGAATAACAACGAAACAACAAAATATATGAAACCACAACACCAAAATAATACCTTTCTTGATAGGAAACAATGTTCACTTAAATCTTCAAGGGGGAAACCTCCAACGGAGTACTTCTCTATTACAATAATTCTCAAGATAAAACTTCTCATTCCCTCGACTCCTATTTATACTAAATCCATCTACCAAAAGAAAAATCTAGAGGAAGATCTTTCTAGAAGCGGAAGATTCTATTAGGTATTCTTACATTAGACTTATTATTCCTTATTATTAGGCTGTATTAATATTAGCCTTTATTACATGGAAAATATATTATTCTACGTACTTTAGGGGTTAGGAAGGTTAGTTCC
Source organism: Picea engelmannii (assembly GCA_009831015.1). NCBI lineage: Eukaryota > Viridiplantae > Streptophyta > Pinopsida > Pinales > Pinaceae > Picea > Picea engelmannii. The sequence continues at coordinate 58,182 of ML831410.1, read as the reverse complement.
CTAACATTCCCTCCCCTTGAAAAATAACCTTGGGCTCAAGGCTTGAGATGGGGAAATTGTTGCAGAATGGTGGTTGGCTCCCAAGTGGCATCTTCTGGATGTGTGTCCTTCCACTGAACTAGAACTTCTTTGATAGTGCGCTAGCGGAGACGACACTCATGCTTGTCCAAGACTACTTGTGGATGTAACCAAATGGAACCTTCTTCATCCAACTCAGGTAGACTGGTCTGAGTATGGGACTTAGTGTCAATCACTTTCTTTAAGAAGGAAAGATGAAAAATAGGGTGGAGCTTAGAATGGTTGGGAATATCTAATTGGTAGGACAGGGACCCCCGTCTCTTTAGAACATGGTAAGGACCATAGAATTTGGGGGTGAGTTTCTGACAGTATTGGACTTTGATTTAATTATGCGTATAAGGTTTCAAACGAAGAAACACCTGGTCCCCTTCAACAAATTCATGTTCAGAACGACCTTGGTATGCTTGTTGTTTCATGCGATTCTGATCCATGACCAAATTTTCTTTAAGAGTACGAAGGATGGTCGTGTAGACTGTAAGAGTTTGATCCACTTTTTGAACCTTTGAGACAACGGGAATGTATGATACAAATGAAGGTGGCGATTTTCCATAGACTTCTTCAAAGGTATTCATGCGAGTGGATGTGTGGTAAGAAGTGTTGTACCACCATTTAGGGAGGGGTAACCACTAAACCCACTGATTTTTTCTTTTAGATACAAAAACACCTCAAATAGTTTTCCAAACACTTGTTTACTGCTTCATTTTGGCCATCAGTCTGAGGATGATATGTTGTGCTGAGATGTAATTGGGTTCCCTAGAGTCGAAATAATTATTTCTAGAAAGTGATGGTGAAAGTGGGATCATGGTCAAAAAAATAGAATGAGGCATTTTATGGAGTTTGAAGATATTATCCATAAAAGTTTGAGCTATGGTGGAGCCAGTGAACAGGTGTTGAAGAGAAAAAAAATGAGCAATATATTTGGGAAGGTGATCCACTACTACCATGATGACTGACTTATTGCCTAATTTAGGTAAGCCAACAATGGAGTCCATAGAAATATCTGTCCAAATAGTAGGTGGGATCGGAAGCAGTTGGAGTGTGCCTGGGGTTTTGACTGTCTCTCCCTTATTGCATTGAAAGTTATCACATTCAACCACAAAGGTTAGAATTTCCTATTTCATATTGTCCGAGAAAAAATAACGTTTGTCTCGTTCATAGGTTTTGGTAACCATAATGCCCAGATGTAGGTAAAGCATGAAACTTAGAGAGCATGAGGGATTTAAGGTTCGATTGTTTGCTTAAATACATGTGACCTTTATAATAAATCTCATCCTAGTGCCACTTGTGGATACTGCTGCAATGTTTGGATCAGTCTTAAACATTTGGGGTCTTGAAACCATTCCTGGAAAACCGACTGAAGCTAATCTATGACAATGAAAGAGAGTGAAGAAAGAGACCCGTATTCTTCATATTTCTTGTAAAGGGAATCAACCACCACATTTTATTTTCATTTTTTGTATATTATCTCATAATCATATCCAAACAACTTGGTTACCCATTTTTGTTGCTTTGGGGAAGAAATTACTTGTTCCAGAAAATACTTAAAGCTTTGATGATCAAATTTTATTTGAAAGCATTGCCCCTAGAGATAAGGATGCCAAAGATCCACATCATGAAGAATATCCAACGTTTCCTTTTCATAGGTGGATTGGCCCAAATGGAGCACAGACAATTGTTTGTTGGTGAAATCCAAAGGTCTACCATCTTGCATGAGACCAACCCTAATGCATTTCCCCGAGGAAACACATTCTAGGACAAAGGTCTTGTTGAAGTCAGGGAGAGCTAGAACTGGAGTAGTGGACATAACTACTTTCGAAGATTGGAAGGCATGGTCAGATGCTAGAGTCCAACTGAAATCATTCTTTTTAAGGAGCGTTGTGATGGGAGGCATTTTTTCCATAGTTCTTATCAAAATTGAGATAATATCCCAGAAAACCCAGGAATCCATGTATAATTTTAAGAGTTTTCAGGTGTGACCAATCCTGCATCGCTTCAATATTCTTTGGATCTAGCCAGACACCATCCTTGCTAAAAATATGTCCCAAGTACTCAAATTCAAAGGATCCAAAAGCACATTTATACTCCTTATGAAAATTTTTGTGTTGAGAAAGTAGTTGGAGGACTTGATCCACATTGGAAAGATGGGATGGTCAAGTGTTGTGGCCCACCTCCCACAATAACCCATTTTATTTTTAAATGGACCCCCATTATGTTCTAAATTCTTTTACAAGGCATACATTCCTACTTCACTGAGAAGGTATGAACATGGAGAAGATTTTTCTATCACTTATATAGTAAATGAATTCTTCATGAATGGAAACCCATGGGCCGCAATCATAAATAGTTCCCCTGGTATTACACTCTTCAACCCTTCTGCACAAAGTTTATTGTTCCTCCCTCTTGCATTAAGAACTCGTTCCTTGTTTTTACCTAGACGACATGATAGATATCACTCTTGCAATTTTAGCCTAAGTCATGATGGATTCAAAACAAATCTCACACTATCTTACATTCAGACAAAAACCTTTCCGATGTTCTCATCGGAAAGGGGTCTGTCGGAATCATCTTCGTCAGAGTATTTCTCTCCACATGCCACTCAAGACTCCAACCCCCTTTCTTCGATAGACATGACACATAAAGTTCACTTTTTATGTGGAATCCCCTAGATGGATAGAATTGAACCCAACATGTACTCAACACTATTGATTCAATACGACCTGCTTGATCATGACCTCACCACGTGGGATCTTAATATTGACCCTTTTTTCGTTGTTTATGGATCTTAAATGACTTAACTTTTTTTCTTTCTTTCGGGGCCCTTCACTGCCCAAGGTATCAAAGGAATATTCCTCAAATACCATCTTCGTCTGGGTCCAAATGGTCCCTCATCCTTTTGAACTATGAAACCTTAACTCTAACATCATCTTTCCAAGACATTTACGAATTTATGTTTGACAGATCTTTCTAGGATAAGGGAATATTCCTTTGATTTCATGTCTTTAGAGTTTGATTTAAACCTTAACTCAATGACCTCTGACGCCACTTCTTCAACAGGTCCCACCTTCCACACAACATTGCACTCACTTCAGGTCGACATGCCTTTTGAGATAAAAGCGGAATATGCTTTTGATACCCCCCCATCGAAGACTGAAGACATTGTTTTGAGATACCATCTACCCACTCCCACTTATTATCTCAATGAACCATTCTTGAAAGGTTTCGCCCAAGGTAACAAGGGACTAGTAAATTTAATGAAACATTGGTGGGTCGTTGAGGATGAGACCCTCAAGYAAGGAAAAAAAWTTGTTCCCACCCACATGCTCAAGGAAMTTTATAAAATGTTGGTAGCCATGCTATGYCRTCTTTATGGCAAGGAGAAAATCACACACTTCCAAATTGATTGGTKGCCACTATCACATACCATCATCAAAATAGGAAAAGTGTTCAACTGGGAAGACATCTTGGCCTTCAACATATGTCTCCACATGAAGAACATCCCAGGTATGAAAAAAMTCTTTTTTTTTTTATGTCATCCTACCTAGTTGATGCTATATGTTCCTMCGTGCAATTTCCCAACCTCGGGTGGAACTAGGACMAAAACCAACCCCCTATTCATGTGTACTACTCTGAGCTCTGGAGTATTCATTACAAGAGATATTTTTATGACATTTGTAATATTTTTCTTGCCCCTCTACACTCTATTGTTTTTGGTGTCCTAAGACATAGGATTTCCTTTGAAGCTAGGACTGATATGAAAGGGATAGATGATTGGTTCCTATGTAAATAATATTCATATATTAGGGTGTATGGCATCACAGGAGCCCCACACCTTTTTCCCTACTTTGTCCCAGACCATCTTCTGATGAGAGAGATTTCTTACCAAACCATGGGGTCAGGGGTCATCTCACTACTCCTAATTAGCAACAAAAATATCTGGCATGTTTTCCCAATCCACATGGGGAATTACACCATCTCCAGCGGCCCTCATGAAATAAAGGAGGAATAAACCCTACAATATATACACCTATTCCTAGGAGAACCTAAATTCCATGACCCACATAATCTTTTGGTCAACCATGTTATATCTATTGTGCTCACCCACTCTAACATCCATGTAGTTGATTTTGAAGAAGACAGGTTTAAAGGAGCACTATCGTATGAAGAATTCCTACATAAATTACCCAATGATGCTGCCAAACAAGAGTTTTAATGAGAACAAGAGGAAATGAAGAGAGTGACCATTGACCAGTGCCATAGATTTCCCCAACAGGAACATGTCGACATCAACGTTAAAGAGAAAGAAAAATCAATAAAAGAGGAAAATTTAGAACATAAGAGACTGCAAGTTGAGGAGGAAAAAAGAAAAAAAAAGAAAATGAACTTAAGGTAGAACAAATTGCACTTCAAATGAATAAAGTTGAAGAATCCAAGGCAAAGAAATTAGTTGATGAGGTAGAGGCCAAGAGATTGGTTGATGAAGCCGAGGCTAAATGAGCAACTGAAGAAGCCGAGGCTAAGGAAAAGGAAGATAAGTTGTTGAAACAAGACCATTTGAAGGATTTGAGTTAGACTCTAAGAACTCCATCAATGCCCATTCTGGGTATTGTGAACATTCCACCTCAAGAATACACTCATCTCAATTCTATTACATGGGATTCTTATTTTTCTTCTCAAGCCTTGAATTTTGAGGGAACTATGGTACCCATTGGAGATTACTATTATGATAATAAAATGAGGAGTATTGAGAAGAGATCGAATAAAATGAAAAGAGGAGAAGACACCAGATCCAAGTCATCTGCAGGGAGAATAGTAGAATGGAAGGTAGGGACTGATCCTGAAGAGAATTTTATTAAGGAAGCCTCTGCACTCAACACTTTTGCAGGACTAAATTCTTCGTCCATCCTTGAAGTAACCAGTTCCTTAAACATTGTCAAAACTAGGGTTATAGAGTTGGAGGAAGAGTTAAGAGATGTGAAATACAATCTTACTTCAGAGTTCAAGAATGATGAAAGAGTAGTTGACACTCTCAATGTAGAAAATTTGAAAAGATCTCTGCAAGCACAAAGAGATCAGATGAACACAGAGTTTGAAATAAGGATGAGGACCCAATGGGACATCCATGATAGAGAATTGGAAGCAGAAAGATAGAAGCAATCGGGAAAGCTTGAGGACATAATGAAAGATTATTCCCTCTAGGAAGAATATCAGGATCAGATATAGGGGCAAAACAACTCATGATAATAAAATTCCATAAATGTACCCAAATGTCTCCTTCCTCTGCTATCATCATCTTGTTTTCTGATTTGGAATATGAAGACTCATTTTGTAAAATGACCCCAGATTCATACTTGCAAGATTATAATGTAAACAATTACTCCTCATTTTAAAAAGGGATCATTGTCCATAAGACAAGGATTTTAGTTTCTGGAGGTAGAAGGGAAATATTTTTACTACATGTGAATTTGAATCCGAAGACACATTTTTGAATATTGCGGTGTTAATGTGTATGAATGTGACTATTAAATTTATGCATGTTTATTCATGTAGTATGTAGATGTTGGTTTATGAATTACTTCTGAATTAATGTTATCATGTTTACAATTACCATGATTTTCAAAATTGAGTATAGTGACGACTTGATGCAATTAATTAATCAATTACCTGGTTCTAACTGGTTATGTTGTTAAACATTCATGTTACTTGTATATATGAATTTATTCTGCACAAGTAATAAAAATATTTCACTGTACTCATCCTTTTTACTTTTCTCCTGATCAGGATAGGATAGTATATAATAGAATAGAAACTACATCTTAGGATTGTAATCATTCATCTTAGCTTTGAAGTACTTAGTTAGGATTTTCATTTTTAATTCATATGAGAACTTACGGTTCTCATATTCATATTTAGTTAGAATATTATTTATATTGGTAACTAGGCCCAAATATGGCCGGGAATGCTATCCCAAATGAGAGTGGGTCTAATTGGGACCTTCCATTGGGAATTTTCCCTTATCTGATTGAACGGTTCATGTTGGCCCATCAACAAAGATGGTGCTAGAAGGAGGGCCATATAATTGAATAGTTCCAAATAGAAGATCAAACCGTTCATGTTATGTTTTTCAAGTAAACACTTCCTCATCAAGTGATTCCCACCAAATTCACTCTAATCACACTTTCCTTCCTCCAAAGTACGTTTTGAACACGTTAGCTCAGGTTAGCAGTCATCATGCTTCCACTCATCCCAAATCTACTATTTCTTCTCCACAACCTCATATCCTAACCATCTTAGATATTGAATCCATAGTTAGAGAGTCTATTGAACGTACCAACCGTGCGTTGACCAAGCTACTGAGTAGGAAGACCAAATAAATTCCCCTAGACTATTCTCTACTATAAAATCAGGAATACCTTCACAATACAGATCCATTCTTCACCAACCTAGACTCCTATCAAGGAAACCCTTCGTTTGGAACCCCAGAGTATCATGTACCCGAAGACATGTCAGATTTTCCTTAGACCTCCGAATTTGACCTTGAATATTATTTTTTAGTTGGTGGATTAGGAGGTAGAACACCCTCTCATCCCGAATCACCATCGTACACTCCATTAAATAAGTCGGAGGAAAAATATGAAGAAAGATACGACTCTGAGAGAGAACCCAAAAATAATCCACATTAGATTATCGTTTATCAACCCCCAAACATGGCTGGAGAAAATGAAAACAAAAATCTACCTCCCTACCAACACTAGTTGTTTGTTGATGGAGTCTCTATAATATGGATTCAACATGAAATGCCCAAACACCTTGAGAAGTTCCTACCAAAATTTGACCCTGACAAAACATATTGAGTTGAAAACCACGTAAAGAAATTCCTCCTAGATACTAGATCACAGAGCATTCGATATGAAGACGTCGTCTGTCGTTTGTTTCCCCTTACATTTGAAGATAAATATTTGACCTGGTACTTATTTTTAGAAGAAGCCTACATTAACAATTGGATAACCTTCAAAACCATTTTTCTCAGGAAGTTTGGGGAAAATAAGACACCAACCACCCAGGTTTTAGAACTCTCGAGAGTCAATATGGATTCAAAATAATTGGTGATTGATTACAATCAATGTTTCCTTACTCTGTTGAAATGAATACCACGTGCCTCTAAACCAACTGAAGATGTGACTATTTAATTCTACACCTCCATTTTACCTATGTCCATGGCCATGTATGTCAACAAATCTGAGAAAGGCACTCTAGAAGAAGCTTTCCAAGAGGCCCTTAAATTTGAAAAGAATATGATGAGTTTAAAAGGGAATTCTAACTCTAATCCCTCTAAAGACAAAGGTAAGGGTAAATCTTTTGTGTCCAAACACAGTGAAGATAAAAATCCTTCGGATTCAATGGATATGGAATCTCTTCAGAGGATCATTAAGAAATTATCTAATGATCTGATAAACTTGAAGAAGGGTGGTGTAAAAGGATTCTCTAGCCATAAAAAAATATTTAGGTTCCCCCCTCATAAATATAAAAACACTCCAATGACTAACAAAAATTTCCCCTCTCAAATAAAAGGAATTAGCATGGAAGATATTTTCCAATCTCTTCAAACCTGGGAAACGAAGAATATGACCGAAGTCAATGAACAAGGAGATGCAAGTTAGGAACAACAAGAAAAACCTCTAGAATCTTAGGATCCTAAAGAACAACAACTAAATTAGTTATGGGATATTTATTATGGTGGATATGAAGAAGAAGTAGAAGTGGTACACTTGTCACAAAATGTTGTAACTGTAAGGAGTGCCAGCAAGAAGACCTTAGTTGATACCACGAGTACTACTAATCCTCTCGCTCCTACCACGTCCAAAACCAAACAAACTTCTTCTTCAACAAACACTACTTCTAATCCTTCCAAGACCGTGCCCTCCAATCATAAAGCAACTGATCCAACTACTAAACCTAGTACTTCTCCCATACCCCTGACCAAGTTAGACTATGATTTCCTAGAAGAACTAAGGAAGACTAAAGCCAAGATTTCCTTATTTGAACTGATGAAGATCCCACAAATTCAAGAGAATTTTATTAAAACTATGCAAGGGAAAAATTACACTTGCACAAAATAAATTAATGTTAGAACAAAGAAGGGAACAACCAAAGTAATTTGTTCTAACAATAACACTCTGTCTAAGAGTCAAATAGCGGCAAATGTGTCCCTAATCAGACAGAGGTCCAGATCTACCACCCTTCCATTCCTCATTACTTTTGAAATATTTAATAGAAATGTTCATAAATGTATGGTAGACTTAGGAGCCTCATCTAATGTCATGCTCCTCAAGTTCTATGAGAAGCTTAATGTCAAACCCGAACCACTTGACATTCAAATTATTCAGTTAGACATAAATTGAGTTAAAGTAATTGGGGAGTTAAAAAATGTTTTGATCAGGATGTGTGCTAATCCAAAATTTCATCAAACTATTGATATAATCGTAGTAGGCATACCTGACAACTATGGAATGATTTTAAGTCATGATTTCTCAACTATATTGAATGGTTGCTTTGCTACTGATTGATCTCGTTTATGGCTTCCTTATAATGGTAAAATGAATCAGATCAAAATCAACAAGGAGAGGTATTTGAAACATGTAGTTACTGAATTGAACGACCCAAATGAATCGGTAATGTTTAACAACTCAATTTTGGGTAATTATTCATATGACACTTTTTTGGGAATTTTATAGCCGAAACATCATCTCTTGTGGAATTTAACACACAATTTGGAATCCTTCATTTCACCCATATTGTTGAGCCCAATTGTAATATAGTTGATCATATTAACATTCCCTTTGATGTACAGCCTAACATAGTTTCTAAGGATAGATTAGAAATGATTTTTAACTCTACCAACCCCACTAAAACAAAAAATACAAAAAATTGAAATCAACTTTTGAACAAAGAAAGGGGATCCTACCATGTGGACACTATTTTTTTACGGATCCAAATCATTAGAAGGTACAGGTGTTGGTTGCATATTGAAAGATACGAAAGGAAGAAAGACATTAATTTCATGCAAAATAGAATTCCCTTGCACCAATAATATTTCTGAATATGAAGCTTTACTGCAAGGACTAAGAAAGGCAGTAGATTTGAAATCTGAGAAAATCAAGGTATTTGGTGATTCTAAAATTATCATAAAATAGGTAAGAAACACCATCCATTGTCTTTCAATCCATTTGAAGCATTATCAATTACAGGTTTGGGAGATAATCAAATCCTTTTCTGCATTTAATATTAGTTATGTACCTCGTTCATTGAAACGTGATGCTGATTTTATAGCCAATGTAGCATCCATATTAATACCCTCAGATGGATTGATGCCTAACACTTTCTTTGTTGAAATTTTGTATAGGCTTTCAATTCCCGACAACATCACTAATAGGAGATTTTTTGATGATTACCAATAATTTGTAAATTTCTTACACCTCAAATATACTTTCAAAGACTCTATTATAGATGAAGGCCAACATGACCAAATGGTGAATCCAGATACTACTGACCCAACTCAATCAAATATCCCTTCAAGTTTAGCCAATGGTATCCCTAGAAATGTAGTAATATCAGAGAAAATTTATGATCTATAGGATAAGTTCAAAAAAGTCACTAATTGCAAGACCAACAATTCATCCACGTAGTTTGAAGTGGTAAACTTCTGGACAAATACCAGGGCTCAAAAAATTAATCTGGGAAAAAATTGCTCTCTTGAAGAAAAGTAGTCTTACATCAAATTATTCAAACAATACAAAGACATTGTTTCCTGGACCTATGAGGATATCAAGAAGTATGACACCAAAATCATACAACACATCATTTCCATGAAGCCTCGGGCAAAGCCGTTTCAACAAAAGCCGAGGAAGATGCACCCCAACCTTGAGCCTCAAGTCAAAACATAGTTGAATAAGTTGTTGGTTGCCAAGATCATATTCCTTGTTAGGAATACACAGTGGATTTACAACTTAGTACCATTAAGGAAATATAATGGGGATATAAGGCTTTGGATTGACTTCAAGAATATGAATAGAGCCTCAAAGAAAGATAATTATCCAGTTCCTCTGATGGAGAAAATTCTAAAGTGTGTGTTCAACTCTGAGATGCTTTCCCTTTTAGATGGATTTTCTGGTTATAACCAAGTCTTAGTGGCCCATGAGGATAAACTAAAAACATATTTCCAGACTAAGTGGGGAACATATGCTTACAGGAAGATGTCATTCAATCTTGTCAATTCCAGAGCGACCTTCCAAAGGGCCATGGACATCGCGTTCAGGGGTCTACTTGGAGAATGTGTTGTGGTGTATATGTTGGCATGTTTACAAGAAGAGCGTGATTGTCATTGATGGCAAGAACAACAACAATGATGAAAAACAGGCAGGCAAGGAAGATCAGCAGACAGACAGGCAAGGAAGAAGAACAACAACGATCGAATGGCAAGATCAACAGTGTAAGCTCAGAAGGAGGAAAACAATCAAAACACAACAAAGGTTTTCGAAGTTTCGCAGATTGGGAAATCCAAAGGAAAGAGGTTCAAACTCGTGATATATGAAATTGAAATAACAATATTGATAGTTGATTCAAGAAGGACACATGGTGAACGACAAAGATTTTGTTTCGGAGTTTTGCAGATCAGGAAATCCAAAGGAAAGAGGTTCAAACTCGCGATATGCAAAATTGCGATAACAATCTTGACAGTTGATTCAAGAAGGACACATGGTGAACGAAAAAGGTTTTGTTTCGAACTTTCACAGATCGGGAAATCCAAAGGAAAGAGGTTCAAACTTGCGATATGTGAAATCGCGATAACAATCTTGACAGTTGATTCAAGAAGCACATGTGGTGAACGAAAAAGGTTTTTTTTCGGAGTTTCGCAGATTGGGAAATCAAAAGGAAAGAGGTTAAAACTCGCGATATGCGAGATCACGAAAAGATCTAGACCGTCAAATCACCAAGGATTGTGGACCGTTGATTGGGCATGAAGAAGGCTCGTGAAGTGGCGAAATCACGATAAGATCTGGGCCGTCAGATCTGAAGTAATTACGAAGGACCAATAGCCATTAGATATGGTGAAGTTGCAAGGCAAATAAGACCAAGAGTCATCCAAATCTCCAAAACTGTGAAGGAATCTTGGCCGTCCATCGAGGACAGTCGTGGACCATTGGATCCAGAGGACACATGGTGAAAGATCATCGTTTCTCTGATTGGAAAGTCAAAGGAACGAAGTGCTCATTTGATTGGCAAGTGGTCATATCTCGTGGTCACATTGTTGAGAGATAGAGAAGCCAAGCCCTATTTCGGAGTTAGTGACATGGAGAGTCGAGAGGACTCATCACAAAATTCTCGATATGCGAAAGTGCGAAATGCATTTTTGAATAAGGTTGTGGTCACAGCCAGTGGTTACATTTGCGGAAGATAGAGGAAGGAGCTAGCGGTGTTAAGCTCCATCTCAGAGTCTCGGCGCTCGCAATTTGGAGCATCAAGACCCTTCATCACAGGAATCACAATATGCGATATCGCAATGAGATTTGGACCGTCGGATCAATAGAGACTCAACCGTTGATCAGGCTCGATGAAGTTCATAAGTCCGTGAAACATGAAGCTTCTTTTGGCGCAGCCTATGGTCACCATCGGTGGTCACGTGAAGGGAAGAAGCTAGCAGAGTTAAGGTCCATCTCGGAGTCTCAACGATCATGACTTGGAGTGTCGAGATCTTCTATCACAGGAATGCCGAGATGTGAGATCACAAAATTAAAACTCTGTTTGGCGCTCGGTCACAGCGAGTGGGCATATGAATTAAACGCAAGACCCTACGAACTCCATCCAACGGTGTAGGTGAATTTAAGTATGATCGAAGGGCTACTATTTCTCTTCACATTTAATAGATCAGTGGTGATTCAGTTGCTGAAGTGGTCTTTGGAGGTTCACAGTGTAATTGCTAGAAACCATTGGTGGTTTCTGCCAGAGGACTTGAAGAGACTTCTGTGTGATTGCCAGAGGAGATGAAGAGTCTCTAGGAATCTACCAGTGGAATGAAGACTATTCATAGAGGCAATTGACAGATGGATCTAACTGCCAGAGAAGCTGAAGAGTTTCCATGATGAACAGGTAGAGTACTCGACATGAGAGAGCATGCAAAAGCATGGCGGGACAACATGCACAAGGTGCATAGAGACTATAAGTATGTAGAACAGAGAAGAGATGGGTGTTGTTGTTGTTGAGAGGGATTCAAGAGTGTAGAAGGAGGAGTGTGCAATAGATAAAATATAGAGAAGAGGAATGGAGCATTGAATGGACATGGTGCATAGAGCATAAAAGGAAGAAGCACAGAAAGCGCAAGGAATGTGTGAAGCAAGACAGTAAGACACTAAAGGAAGGCTGAGGCACTCTTGTAGAGAAAAATTGTGCAACAGCTGAAATACAGAGAAGAGGAATGGAGCATTGAATGGACATGGTGCATAGAGCATAAAAGGCAGAAGCACGGAAAGTTAAAGGAATGTGTGGAGCAAGACAGTAAGACACTAAAGGAAGTTTGAGGCGCTCTTGTAGAGAAAAACAGAAGATCAGAAATCCCAAGAAGATGCAGACAGAGAGACATTGATATAGGAGAGAAGAGAAGCATAGTAGAACAGTGATAAGTCTGGTAAGCCAATGATAAATATTGTATCACTATGATAAGTTTCATTAGAAAAAATTTATATTTCAGGGTGGTAGGGAGGTGCTACGGAGGACTATTGTCCTCAAAGGTTCAAGTGGGTGCTTGAACACATGGAGTTGTAGCTTCCTTCTAGTTGGTGCTAGAGAAACCAAGGAATTGGTGCTTCCTTCTAGTTGGTGCTAGAGAAACCAGGGAGTTGGTGCTTCCTTCTAGTTGGTGCTAGAGAAACCAAGGAGTTGGTGCTGGAAAATCCAGAGAGTTGGTGCTCTCAACAAGTAGCAGCTTGGAAAACAGAGGTTGTAGCCTCATTATGAGTTGGTGCTCATATGTATGATAATGTAAAGAATGTAAAGATTACTTATCATATAAAGAAGAAGAGGTTTTTACCCTGTATGGGTTTCCTCATAAAATATCTGTCTCTATGTATCTCATATGTGTGGCTGATGTTGAATGTTCTATTGCTTACTTCCCTGCATTATTGTGACTGCCATTAAATGTTGTGTAAAGAGTTTAAAATAAACATAATTGTTTAAGTTCAGTAACAACTGATTCACCCC
>ML831410.1:12671-32338 GCA_009831015.1 Picea engelmannii | reverse complement strand
ACTTTTCGAATAGAGAAAAAATTACTTTTGCGCTCCTCAAAGTCGTTCCCCATGTCAAAGATTGGTGGGAAAATTTCTGTGAGAAAAAGGAAACAGATAATCCCTTGTTATTTACAGTCATGACCACCTGGGAATCCTTTAGGGATTCTATTAAGGAACAATACTACCATGTTGGAAGTTATGACGACTTGTATACCAAATGGACCACACTACGGTAAGAAAGAGACCAAGTAGTGTCAGAGTTCACACATATCTTCCATACCTTGTGCACCAAGATGGGTATCAAATATTTAGAGAAACATCTGATGCTCAAGTATCGTGGTGATCTAAATAGATACATCTGGACCAAAATGGAATTTCTGGACATGTCATCCTTCGGCGTGGCCTACCGATATGCCATCAAAATCGAGCAGAACCTCAAACAAAAGATGGGACAATTTGGTCCCGGGAACCCCTCACAGCAAAATCTAGGAAAGGGAGGCCCCAACCCATAGAACAAAGAACATAGAAAAGATGGATAGTATTAGGACAACCAGTCCAAGCCGCAATAAAAGCAGGACACCAGAAAGACAAAGAAATATATTAGGAAGTGGTGCGACTTCCATAAGAGCCCTTGGCATAACATTGCTGATTGCCACTCAAAGCAGTCGTTGGTGGCCAATGTGAAAGCCTCAGAATCAGATGCGGGTTCTGATTCTAAGTCAGAACCAAAAAGGGGAAGACAGATCATTGATGATGAACCCAGTGACACCGTTTCTACCACCAAGCTCCAGCTTGATGAACCAGACGAGCCAAAATAAGGAGAGAGCCTCTTACATTCATAGATGTGGGTAAAATGCACCTCGTTGCACTTCACCGTTGATAGCGGTATCTAGAAGAACCGTATGTTAGAAAAGGTTGTCAAGCGACTGGCCCTACCGATAATGTCGCACCCACAACCCTACACCATTAGATGGATCCTCCAAGGAAGCGATCTCTGCATTATCCAACAGTGTCGAATGTCATATGACATCAAGCCCTTCAAAGACGAGGCATTGTGTGATGTTTCTCCTCTCAAAGTTTGTGATGTTCTTTTGGGCCAACCTTATTTATGGAAATGTCATGCTATATATGAGTCTAGGCCTCATAGTGTTATTATTACTTTGAACAGTAAATTGTACAGGATACCCGAGGCAGTCCCACCTAGTTCTATTTCCTTGATCTTTTCCAAGCAGTGCAGGAAGGTCATCTCTCAGACGAGGAAGTTTTTCTTCTTCGTGTTTCTCTCTCTGAATGAGCGAAATATCACATCCACATCTAGGGTCTCTGCGGTTGACCTCTCCACACAGAAGAAACAAGTATATAAGGTCGTCAAAGAATACTCAGATATATTCTCCTCACCTACCGGGGTACCTCTACACTGTCAGTTCAAGTACCCCATTGATGTGACCCCCGACACATGGCTTCCCAATGGGCTAGTCTATCGTCGCTCTAGGTTAGAGAATGAGGAGATATAGTGAAAAATCAAAGAATTTCTCCACAAGGGGCACATCCATCCCAACTCATCACCTTGCGGGAGCCCAATCATGTTGGTACAGAAGAAATATGGAACCTAGTGACTCTACATTGATTACCGGGCCCTAAATAAAATCACAGCCAGAAATCGGTACCCAATTCCTGAATCGACGACTTCCTTGATATAACATATAGATGTATGTAATACCGCATTCAAGTCAAAGGAAGGAATTTTTGAATGGTTGGTCATGCCCTTTGGTTTAACAAATGCTCCAGCCACTTTCATGATGATGATGGACGATATCCCACGACCATTCACCAATACTTTTGTAGTGGTGTATCTGGATGACAATATCATTTACAACAATTCTTGGGAAGAACACTTGCATCATATTCAACAGGTTCTGCACACCCCGCAACAGCACAAGCTATACGCAAACTTAGAAAAATTCTCCTTCGGCATAGACAGGGTCCATTACCTGAACTACATTATTGATCAACATGTCATACATGTGGATCCAACCAAGATCCAAGTTATCTGTGACTGGCCAGCCCCAACTACACTCATTGAGCTTCAAAGCTTCTTGGGCCTTGTCAATTTCTACCGCAGGTTCATGTTGGGATTCTCCCATATTGCATGGGCCCTCAGCCAAATAGCCAGGGGTGGTGGTAAGGAAAAATTTGTGTTTGGTCAGTCCCAACAACAAGCGTTCGATGATTTTAAGAAACTCTTGTGATCAGCCCCAGTAATTTCACTACCAAACCTGCAACGACCCTTTGATATCCAGACAGATGCTTCAGACTATGCTGTGGGCGTTTTTCTCACTCATCACGACTACCTCGTGGCCTATCATAGAGATACACTATTAGATGTTGTCCGTAAGTACCCTACTTACGATAAAGAAATGTAGTCCATTGTGTAAGCCTGCCGCTAGTGGAGACATTACATTCTTGGGAAGGAGACATTCATCCACATTGATCATAAGCCATTGCAGTTCATGCAGACATAAGGCAAATTGCATAATGATTGCCATCAAAAGTGGTCCACATACTTACAACAATTCCACCTCAACATTAAGTATAAAACAGAAAGCACCAACCATGTCGGTGATTTCCTCAGTAGACTGCTAGTCGCGACAGTCACCATGGTGCTAGACTCTTGTGACCATGAGACCTCTT
Source organism: Picea engelmannii (assembly GCA_009831015.1). NCBI lineage: Eukaryota > Viridiplantae > Streptophyta > Pinopsida > Pinales > Pinaceae > Picea > Picea engelmannii. The sequence continues at coordinate 29,665 of ML831410.1, read as the reverse complement.
GATGGCCCCAACTCTATGAGACAGACCCATAATTCACCACCCCCTACCAAATTTTGGGTGCAAACACAATTGTCGATAATTTCCATCTTCAGGATGGGTTTTTGTGTTGTCTGGGCCATATCTATGTTCCATCAAGTGAGTGAGTGAAGATGATCTGGGAATCCCACTACAGTCGGGTGGTAGGACACTTCGGCATCGAAAAGACAATGGTGATGCTACAAAAACATTTATACTGGTCGAAACTTCGACAGGAGGTCAACAAGTATATTAGGTCCTTCATTTCCTGCGTTATTGCCAAAGCGATCACTAAGAAGCAGGGCCTATACACCCCTCTTCCTACTTCTGACAGGCCATGAGAATCCATCTCAATGGACTACATGTCGAGACTCCCATCCACCAAGCGGGGAAATGACTGTGTTTTTGTGGTTGTTGATTGCTTTTCTAAGATGGCGATTTTGGTTGCCTACAAGAAGAGAATCACAACATAATCCATTGCCAAGCTCTTCTTTGAACAAGTCTGGGTACATTTTGGAACCCCACAAACCATTGTCTCATATCAGGACAGTCGATTTCTTAGAACATTTTGGTCGAGCCTCTGGACACTATTGGACACCAAGCTCACCAAATCCAGGACCTTCCACCCCCAGATAGATGGCCAAACCGGGGTCGTAAATTGAATGATCATGCATATCCTGCACATGAATAATTCCAAGCACCCTCGCACATGGGATGAGAATCTTCCTTATGTCTAGCATAGCTAAAACTGAGCCTTGCATAGCTCAACCGACCACAACCCATTTCAGGTAGGGTTGTGATTCCAACCATTGGATCACATAGATGTTGCACTCCCCCTTGCGGTCACCTCAATCAACTCATGTACTTCTCCAACTGAAGTTGAAAAAGCCACCCGGTTCATTGATCAGATCCAACACATCCTCCAACAGGTTCAGGATATCCTACATAAGTCCAATGACAAGTACAAGCAACGCCATGATCAACATCAGGTGCCACAAAAGTTTCAGGTGGGAGACAAAGTTTGGTTGCACTTGTAGCAAGAACGCCTTACAGGACCCCATCGGAAGATTAAACCAGTCCGTTTTGGGCTATACACCATCACCAAGGTTGTGGGGGGTAATTATTTTGAGCTCAACATTCCTCCTTTCCTTGGCCTGCACCCAGTGTTCAACATGGACCTCCTTCGACCTTATTTCCCACCTTAATTGGACACCTCAGATGTAGCATAACAACTAGTACCAACAGAGCTCAACCCCGATTGCATACAATAGGAATCCAGTGATCATATTGTACACACACATATCAAGGGCACTCGACAACAAAGGATCCAGCTTTATCGATTTGTCAAAGTAGGGCAGCTACTGCACCAAGGTAAGTCGCTCACCCAGGGCCAAATTCAACAGAAATTTTCTCATCTTATGGGGGAACTCAACATAATGGATACCATTTATTCCTAAGGAGGGAGGATTGATCCAGGTGGATATTGGTGGCCACCCACCTTTTCCAACTGGCTCAAAACAACTTTCTGGCAATTTTGGTAATTTACTATTTTTAGCAGTTTTTGAGGTCCTGAACTTCTGGAGTCATTTTGAGGCCCTAAATGATGTTTTTTTGGGTATATAGCACTCAAAAGTGTTGATCATGAAAATTTCATCAACAGTTGTAGTCCTCAGATATATATTTCCAACGGGCTATCATACGCCTAAAACGGAGATCGTATGCAAAAGTTACGACCCTAGGAAGTTGATGTACTGACTTACCCAAACAACGCCCACGTGACTTTTGGCGCTTCATCTCCTACGGTTAGGTTTTTGGATGTCTAGGGTTTTGAAACTCATGTTTATTGTAAAAATTCCTTCATAGCCTGATTGTAATCATCTTCTTGTGAATGAGCGCAATCGTAACATCTACTCTCAGAGATATGTCGCCACCATTCCAGCAAGCTTGTTTTCCGCTGCATTTTACAGTTTCAACTTATTTCCTTATTGTTGTTATTCTATGTTAAGCATTTGTTCATAATCTATAGTCATTTTGTTCTTCTCATAAAATCTGAATCATTCGTATCAGAGCAGTCTGCTCCTTGTCGTCTTAATTCATGTCCCCAGCGAGGTCAGAGTACAAAGAATTGGGTCTCGAGCTTGTTTCTCTTGAGGACCAAAAATCTCGCATGCCCAAGAAACCTCTCATTGCAGGAGAAAATAAATATGATGAGACAGGAGATCCTTTCAAAATGTTTCTTGAGGAATCCCTCATGCAATAGAGGAATGAGATGATGGATATTTTTGTGCAAATCCTTCGGCGGCTACTAACAGGTGACGCATCTTCTTTGAGCAGAGGCACCGCCCCCTTCAAGGTACAAATAAACTTTGATATTCTTGTATTTGAAGGTCAGATAGATGCAAACGGTGTAGAGAAGTGGTTGAATCTACTACAAGGGTATTTTTCTGTCCATAATTTTTCGAATAGAGGAAAGATTACTTTTGCACTCCTAAAAGTCGTTCCCCATGTCAAATATTGGTGGGAAAATTTCTTTGAGAAAAAGGAAATAGAGGAACCCTCGTTATTTACAGTCATGACCACCTGGGAATCCTTCCATGATGCTATTAAGGAACAATATTACCATGTTGGAAGTTATGATGACTCGCATACCAAATGGACCACACTGGGGCAAGAAAGATACCAAGTAGTGCCAGAGTTCACAAATATCTTCCATACCTTGCGCACCAAGCTGGGTATCAAAGATTCATAGAGACATCTGGTTCTCAAGTATCATGGTGATCTGCATAGATACATACATACCAAAATGGAATTTTTGGAGATCTCATCCTTGGGCACGACCTACCGATATGCCATCAAAATCAAGCAGAAGCTAAAAAAAGAGACGCAACAATTTGGGCCCGGGAACCCCTCACAACAAACTCCAGGAAATTGTGGCCCCAACCCACAAAACAAAGGATAGAGTAAACATGGAAAGTATCAAGACAACCAGTCCAAGCAACAAGCAAAGAACGACACCAGAAAGACAAAGAAAGATACCAGGAAGTGGTGCAACTTCCATAAGAGCCCTTGGCATAACACTGTTGATTGTTGCTCAAAGCAGTCACTGGTGGCCGAAGTGAAAGCCTCGAAATTAGATGTGGGTTCTGAATGTGAGTCAGAACCAGAAAGGGGAAGACAGATCATTAATGTGGAACCCAGTTCCACCATTGCTACCACCAAGCTCCAAACTGATGAACCAGACGATCCAGAAGAAGGAGAGTGCCTCTTCCATTCACAGATGTGGGTAAAAGGCACCCCGCTGCACTTCATCATTGGCAGCAGTAGCCATAAGAACCTCATCTTAGCAGAGGTTGTTATGCGGCTAGCCCTGCTGAAAACACCGCACCCACAACCCTACACCATTGGATGGATCTTCCAAGGAAGCGATCTCCGCGTCAGCCAATAGTGTCGACTGTCGTACGACATCAAGCCCTTCAAAGACGAGGTATTGTTTTATGTTGCTCCTCTCGAATTTCATGATGTTATTTTGGGCCAACCTTATTTATAGAAACGTCATGTTGTATATGAGTCTAGGCCTCATAGTGTTATTATTACTTTGAACAGGAAATTGTACAGGATACCCGAGGTAGGCCCACCTAGTGCTATTTCCTTGATCTCTGCCAAGCAATGCAAGAAGGTCATCTCTTAGACGGGGAATTTTGTCTTCTTCGTGATTCTCTCTCAGAATGAGTGAAATATCACAGCCACATCTAGGGTCTCTATGACCGACCTCTCCACACAGCTGAATCAAGTAGATAAGGTCGTCAAAGAATACTCAAATATCTTCTCCTCACCTACCAGGGTACCTCTACATTGTCAAGTCAAGCACCCCATCGATATGACCCCCGGTGCACCACTGCCCAATGGACCAGTCTATCGCCGCTCTATGTTAGAGAATGAGGAGATCAAGAGAAAAATCCAAGAACTTCTCCACAAGGGGCACATTCGTCCTAGCTCATCACCTCGCGGGAGCCCAATCATGCTCGTACATAGGAAATATGGACCTGATGACTCTGCATTGATTACCGAGCCCTGCATAAAATCACAGTCAGAAAATGATACCCATTTCCCCGAATCGACGACCTCCTTGATCAACTCACGGGGGCCAAATACTTCAGTAAGATTGATCTGAAGTCTGGCTACCACCAGGTCCCAATAGAACAAAAAGGTGTGTGGAAGACCGCCTTCAAGTCAAAGGAAGGCCTTTTTGAATGGTTGGTCATGCCCTTTGGTTTGAAAAATGATTCATCCACTTTCATGAGGATGATGGAAGATATCCTGTGACCATGCACCAATACTATTGTAGTGGTGTATCTGGGTGACATTTTCATTTACAAAAAGTCTTGGGAAGAACACTTGCAGCATATTCAACAGGTTCTGCACACTCTGCGACATCACAAGCTATAAGCCAACTTGGAAAAATTCTCCTTCGACATGGACATGGTGCATTACCTAGGATACATTGTTGATCAGCATGGCATACATGTGGATCCAACCAAGATCCAAGTCATCTGTGATTGGTCAGCCCCAACCACACTCACTGATCTTCATATCTTCTTGGGCCTTGCAAATTTCTACTGTAGGTTCGTGTTGGGATTCTCCCATATTGCATGGGCCCTCAACCAAATAACCAGGGGTGGTGGTAAGGAAAAATTTGCGTGGGGCCGGTCCCAACAACAAGAATTCGATGATTTTAAGAAAATATTGTGATTAGCCCCAATAATTTCACTACCAGAACTGCAAAAACCCTTTGAGATCGAGACAGATGCTTCAGACTATGTTGTGGGCGCCGTTCTCACTCATCACGACCACCCCGTGGCCTATCATAGTGAGACACTATCAGATGTTGTCTGTAAGTACCCTACTTACGACAAAGAAATGTAGTCCATTTTGCAAGCCTGCCGCCAGTGGAGACACTACATTCTTGGGAAGGAGACATTCATCCACACTGATCATAATCCACTACATTTCATGCAGACACAAGGAAATTACAGAATTACCGCCAGCAAAAGTGGTCCACATACTTACATAAATTCCACCTCAACATCAAGTATAAAACAGGAAGAACCAACCGCGTCATTGATTGCCTCAGTATACCACCAGTCATGACACTCACCACGGTGATAGACTCTTGCAACCATGAGACCTATGGATGGCCCCAACTCTATGAGATAGACCCGGACTTCACCACCACCTAACAAATGTTGTGTGCAAACACAGTTGTCGATAATTTCCATCTTCAGGATGGGTTTTTGTGTTGTCTAGGCCATATCTGTGTTCCATCAAGCGAGAGAGAGAAGCTGATCTGGGAATCCCACTATAGTCGGGTGGCAGGACACTTCGGCGTTGAAACGACAGTGGCGATGCTACATAAACATTTCTACTGGACGAAACTTTGACAGGAGGTCAACAAGCATATCAAGTCCTGCATTGCCTACACTATTGCCCAACTGACCACTAAGAAGCGGGGCCTGTACACCCCTCTTCCTACTCTTGACAAGCCATGGGAATCCATCTAAATGGACTACATGTCGGGCCTCCTGTCCACCAAGCAGGGAAATGACTGTGTTTTTGTGGTTGTTGATCGCTTTTCTAAAATGGTGATTCTCGCTGGCTGTAAGAAGAGTATCATAGCAGAAGCCACTGCCAAAATATTCTTTGAATGAGTCTAGGTACATTTTGGAATCCCACAAACCATTGTCTCAGATCGGGATAGTCGATTTCTCAGCACATTCTGGTTGAGACTCTGGTCACCGTTGGACACCAAGCTCACCAAATCCACGACCTTCCACCCCCAGACAGATGGCCAAACCGAGGTCGTAAATCGAATGATCATGCATATCATGTGCATGTATAATTCCAAGAACCCTTGCACATGGTATGAGATTCTCCCTATGTCCAACATAGCTACAACCGAGCCCTGCATAGCTCAACCGACCACAACCCCTTTCAAGTGGGGTTGGGATTCCAACCATTGGGTCCCATAGAAGTTGCACTTCCCCTTGCGGTCACCTCAGTCGACTCATCTCCTGCTCCAACTGAAGTTGAAAAATCCACCCAGTTCATTGAGTGGATCCAGCACATCCACCAACAGGTTCAGGATATCCTACAAAAGTCCAATGACAAGTACAAGCAGTGCCATGATCAACATCGGGTGCCACATAAGTTTTAGGTGCATGACAAATTTTGGTTGCACTTGTAGAAAGAACGCCTTACAGGACCCCATCAGAAGCTTCGCTCACTTTGTTATGGGTCGTGCACCATCACCAAGGTTGTGGGGGATAATTCTTTTGAGATAAACATTCCTCCTTTCCTTGGACTGCACCCAGTGTTCAACGTGGACCTCCTTCAGCCTTATTTCCCACCATTATTGGACACCTCAGACGTAACAGAACAACTCACACCAACAAAGTTGAACCCTGACTGCATACAACAGGAATCCAGTGATTAGATTGTGGACACACAAATAAAGGGCACTCGACAACAAAGGATCTAGCTTTATCGAGTCGTCAAAGCATGGCAGCTTCTGCACCAAGGCAAGTAGCTCACCCGGGGTCAAATCCAGCAAAAATTTCCTCATCTGATGGGGGAACTCAACGTAATGGATACCATTGCTTCCTAAGGAGGTAGGATTGATTCAGGTGGATATCGGTGGCCACCCAACTTTTCCAACTGGCTCAAAACAACTTTTTGACAATTTTGGTAATTTACTATTTTTGGCAGTTTTTCAGGTCCTGAACTTCCGGAGCCATTTTGAGGCCCTAAATGACGTTTTTTGGGTATGTAGCAGTCGAAAAATTTCATCATGAAATTTTGGTCAATAGTTGTAGTCCTTGGATATATATTTCCAACGGGCTATCTTATGCCTAAAATGAAGATCATATGCAAAAGTTACAACCCTGGGAAGTTGATGTACTGACTTACCTAAATAGGGCCCACATGACTTTTTGTTGGCCCTCGACCAGGTTTTGAGGAAATCTTGGTCATGAATGACCAATTTTTGGACTTCGACGTAGTGATCGAGGAAGGAGTGCCCATGTGGAGCTGAGAGCGGATCTCACTTGTTTTGTGGGCTTTGTGGACCCATCAAGAGGTTCCTAGGGTTTTTGTAAAGAGTTATGGGATGTCGGCCCATGGGTTCTCCCATGTTTAGGCCTTATTGTAAAAGTATAAATAAGAATAAGATTGTAAGGATGAGTAGTAGTAGAAGCGAAGTCTAAGTGGCTTGCAAGGATAATTTCTAGTAGTTTTGGGTTGCTTAGTGCAACATAATGTGTATGTAAGGCTTCGTGCTTGATAGAGAAGTGGGCTTTGTGATGTGACCTAGTTTTGGGAAGGAGGATCTGGTGCTCAGTGCACATATCTCTTGTCCTCTGCGAAGCTTATCTCTGTGTCCTAGTGAACAGGAGCAGAGGAATGTAAGAGATTCAGAAGAATAATAAAGAAGACGAATCAATTGGTGGATGTAGCCCACACTGGGGTGAACCACGTATATCTTGTGTCTCTAATGTGATTTGTGCTATGTGTGTTTGTCTTTTATCTACTTAGGGATTTGTTATTATGTATGATGAATAGATCTGATAGTGTTGAGTTCTTACTTGTTCTTTATGAATGAATGTTATATCTAACTAGTTTCTATGTGCTAAGTGGTTGAAGTAGTTAAGACTTACTATTACTACGTCGATCTACCTTAGGGTTTGTTCCGCGATGTTAATGAAGCTAATGAGTTAATGATGATTATCTTGTAAGTGTTAATAGAATACCCTGCAAAGTTTTGTAATCACAACTATGTGTCCTAGTTTGGTTACAGACACCTGAGTCCTGTAAACCCCCTTGCCTCTACCTCCGATGAGACTTCGCCTTCTTCGCAGGTGTTGCCGAAAGGGCCAATCGTTAGGGTTTTGTTGGTGCATTGTTGAAGCATTGAACCATGGGTCTGCCCCTATGCCAACAAATGGTTCTGTTGTTGGGACCTGAAACTATGATTGTTGGGAACTGAAGTAAAGGAAAGAGAATATTTGTGCATAGATCTGTTGATGTGGTGCACAATACTCTACTTGACTTGCGAAGCTCTGTGCTAAGAGAGAAACCTGATCTGAAGAAAAGAGGTAAGATCTTGAAAGAGGTAAAGCATTGCGCTTTGAAAAGAGTAAGAGAAGTGGAAGTTTTTGTTTCGAAAGCATGAATTTAGGTATGTTTAGTAGGTTCTGTCCTAGTCAGAACACTACGGCGCAGTTGGAAGAAATAATTGATCTGAATAAATTTGATAGAAATAAAGAAAGATATGTTATTCCTATGCATAGAAAGAAGTTTTGGACTAACAAATGGATGCAGGAACCTAGAAAGAATTTTTGCAGGTTGAGGGTTCAACACTGTGATCGTAGTGCGCAGTATAGGAAAAGTTGGGGAACTTACAAGAGAAGGAGAGGATTGACACTATGTTATAACTACAGAAGACCGAGACATCTTTCTAAGGAATGCCCTGGTACAGACCCTGTTTGTATTTGTTCTGAAATTGTTAGTCATGAAGTTGAGGATTGTCCAAAGATGATTTCCAAAGTCGAACAAATGAATATGAGATAAGAAAACTATGAAGGAAGTCAAGAGAATAAGAGCATGTTATAGAATCATCAAGAGAATGAGTCAGAGAAATCTCAGACTATGTTATCACAGTTGAAATAAATGATGAATGATCACAAAGATGTCAGTTTACCAGAGATCTTGAAGGAAAAACAAATAGAAGACTTCAACATAGGCTATGTCTTAGATGAAGAAACACAAGTAAATATTATGATAGAAGAAACTTGGGAAATTTTGGGAAATCCCACTGTGGTACCTTCATTGGGAAGAATAGGCTTGTTTAAAGGAAAGATGATAACCCTATGTGTAAGAGTTACTAATGTACTTGTTATCATCCACATAACATCAACTAAAGTGGAATTTGAAGTTATTAAGTTTTTTGAGAACAACGCCCCTTTCCCACTTTTGTTAGGAAAGACTTGGATTGAGGAGGATCAGATCAGAAGGAAAGCATAGGAAGAAGCTATAGAAAAGAAAAAGAAAGAACCAAGGGATTTCATAGCTAGAAAAATAGACCGACTAATAGAAGAATGAAAAGATAAGTCAAAAAAATAGAAGACAAGAGATTTAGTTGTCAAGGTTGAAAGAATGCAAGAAGGTTTAAAGGACCTATCCATGAAAGAAAGAAGAATACCCACTTTGGACTTAATAAGAGAAGAGGTATTAAATTTGAATGCTTTGAGAGCACATCAACAGTTTGAAGTCGCTACACCAGGAGAAAATAAGATTAGGAATAGAAAGATAATTCCAGAAACAGTTAGAGAGACTCAGATCATAGGAAAGAAGGAAAGGAAGCTCAGTAATAAGAAATCCAAGTTGGAAAAGCTACAGGAAGTTATAGAGAACAAATGGAAGACTTCATAGGAGGCAGGTTTGCAGGATTTGAACATCGTCGAAACAACAGAACTGCGCAGAATGGGACTTCACCATGATGAATCTATATGATTGTTGGAGGCACCCCAACCATTAGAACGACGCTCCAGAACGTCTAGGAAACAAATTTGTGGGAGAATAAACTGCGTTTGGGACATTGAGACTGTGCCATAATGGACAGATTCGTATTGATGAAAGCATTCCTTCCCATTGAAGGAATCTATTACGACGCTCTCTTATTTAACCCATCAGATGCTGCGTTACGACCACCTTTTTCCACCTGTGTTTATCTAAGACAAGAATACAAGTGATTGTGTGTCGAGCTGTGTTCTTAGATGTACTTGTCTATTTGTTTACCCCACTCGCCTACCTCGACCTATTTGTTAACAGTGAGAATGTCGGTCGAGCGCACTGAGTTAGAGAAGTCCATCGAGGAGGTTCTTAAGATGTTTATGGATCATAAAGTTATTTCTAAAAGAGTACATGCATCGTCGACTAGGGGACAACAAGCTTTCCCTTCAACTGGACGAGGTTTTGTCCGTACCAACCCCGTGATCAAGCTACGAAGTAAGCATCACAGAGATATGGAGAATGCGAAGAAGATCCCATCGATCTTACCAGATTGTGTCCCACCCTTGGCTGGTGTAGTTAACCATGACAACATCCCACAGGACTTCGAATACACTTTGATCACCATGTACATCCCGAAGGGAATACACGTGGTCGAGAGCCAATTGGGATACATCCCATTACTAAAGAACAATGACTCTAACTTGGGATATAGAAATAAATATGCGATGCTCGCACCTCACAGATACTTGACGAATACCATTGGGAAGAAGCCTCACCTGATCTCCCAGTCGTGAATTAAGGAGATCGTGTAGTCCACTATACTTAATGTGATGAAGATCCCTCATTTTTTAAAACACCAGGAGGTTAACACTTGCGTTAAACTCCTCCTATTGTGCTACCATGGTGGATACCTGTGGCTCGACTGATGGATTACTATGGATCCGACGTTGATCCACCTAATTACGGGATTGAGAATGCAGGGACCCGACCCTCAATAGTTTTACCTAGGGAAGACCTCAAATCTCTCTCTAGAACAACACATCAAGGAAGCATATGGTGAAGTTGAGAAGGGAAAGCGAGGCTACAAGGTAGCCTCTATCCAGGATGGTGCAGTGCCCCTCTCTTTCCAACTCATAGTTGACAAGCTCGTAAGAAAGAATCGCCCCATGCATGTCACCGGGTTTGTGGTGGACCTCACAAGAAAATGCATGGAGGGGATGCAGATGAATTGGGCGAGCTACCTCGTCAATGAGCTCAATAAAGACTGTCGTGAAGCTCAGGATCAGGGATACAAGTTCCACTTTATATGGTTGTATGTATCAATTTCATTTTTCGCTTGGCAGATGCTGGAAGCAGCCACCTTCCCATAGATCGAACCGTTGGAGCCATTGGCCACCAAGTTCTCAACCTTGTAGTACACCAATGACATGTCGAAGCAATGGCAGTGGAACTTTATGTTCCATGAAAACTATCAACAACTAAAGGTTTCCATCGATCCATTCCCACGCATGAAACTACGCTCCTTGCACCAGTATAGACCGATAGCCAAGTTCCACGCAGATCCACATTTTATATATATAACTGTGCATAGAGATGAGAACAAGGAGGAGCTACAATATTATTACAAGATGACCGATGAAGACATGGATCAGATCACGAAGGAATGGCCGGAGGATTTTCAGACACCTGTTGTTGATGTCAAACTCTCAGACGCTGACATTATAGGAAGCTCCTTGGTCACCCAGTTCAAGCATGCAGGACAATCCAGTGCAAAGAAGAAGAAGAAAAATGAAGAAGTTCAGAGTATATAGACTGATGAGGAGGACAATGCCTCGGAAGAAAGTGGAGCTGGCTCACCCATAGGAGGAGGAGGAGGAGAAGACCAAGCAGATGGAAAAGGAGAAGGGGAAGAAGGAGAAAAGCAAGGAGAATGCGAAGCTACACCACCAAAAGATCCCCTTACTGAAATAGAAACACCACTGATGCAAACCCCCTACCTCTACCTTAGAAGGGTCCGTTGACCTCCCGGTCAAGGATCCTTCTTCAATCTATCGAGTTGAAGTAGCTCTTAGATTCCATTCTAGAATATTACGAACAAATCCACAAGTCCTTTTATGAAACTCACCATGCGTGAACAAGCACCAAGCACGAGCCTCACTTCCACACAACCACGGGCTGTGACTGCTTGCCTACATAATTCCTGATGCGATTCACCTCCATTCTCCCGACTCCCGAAATGTCGATATTTCGGAGCTCCCAATCCGACGGTCCTAATTCCCCCACGATCTGATGGCTCAGATCTCATCGGAGTTTTGCGTATCGTGAGGTCAAAAGACTGTTCACGTCTATTCTCCCGATCCCTAAAATGCCTAAATTCTTCCTAGACAATCAACGATCCAGATCTCTCCTTGATCAATAGTTGTGATCTAACTACGAATTCATGTTTCGCGAGTTCTCACGATTTCCCCCTTTGAATTTTCCCTCCTGCGAGTTAGTGAAATGATGATCTGTTTCCACCTTTCCTCTGACTATGGACAGTCCCAATGATTTCGGGACTTCATGAATTTGCAAGTTGGCTCTCCTCCTATGCAATCTAAAGGTCTAAACCTCATGCACTTCCTTTGAATCCAATGGTTGTTGGCTCACACGCTTCCAGGTCTGACGACTCATATTTGTTTCTCTTGTGTGCTCTCCTGTGTGTCTGGACGTGAGATTAAATGGTCCATATCTCCTCCCTTGTAGCTAATCTGACGGCTACTGTGCTCCTCCTCTTGATATTTGGCTTTCTTCCTGACCTGGAAAATTTCCTATGTTTTAAAGGCTTCGACCTTTGTTTCCTCTACGAGCCTTGTGACTTTGGATCTCACCTACGTTCTGGAAATGTTATCTCTCTTGAGCTTTCAAACTTGAAACAATTCGCTCCTCTGCACACTCCTTGTGCTCTGACTAGCCTTTAGATGGCTATATTTCAACACTTCGTCCAAGTGTTGGGTTGGTGCACTCCTTGCACAAGTCTTTGTCCAGAGTGTTCAACAACTCTGCTTTCCTCCTTGAGCTTCAACTGCTCGAACCTCAGAGGTCTCTTTCCCTTTCTCTCCTCGAAGGGATATAAGTGACCTCTTGGCAACTTATGCTCAAGAACTCCTTGTTGAGCCGATAGAGTATTCAAAAAATCTGTGAGTTTCTTCTCCTAGACACTTCTCTCCTCTCTGAACTTGAAACAGAGTTCTTTGGTGCACTCTTTGCACTCACTCAATGCCCACCTACAGATCTCTACAGAACCTTCAACAGTTATGTCTCTCTGTGCCTTCCTCTGCATAGTCTTCCCTCTAAGGTATTCAGTAACCTTGAGGTTCCTCTTGAGTTTATGATCACTCTAGTGTGCCCTCCTGGCATGTAATTTCTGAACTCAATAGAGAGATTCAGATTCCCACTCCTTGCGCTAGCTATAGAACTTCCAACGTTCTGTTGTGCACTCCTTGCACAACCTAAAGAACTCAGAATGATACTTCAAACTAAAAAAAATATAGATAAATCTATCTTCCGACTGTAAATGAAACTTATCATACATCTACAACATTCATTCATGAAATACAAAATACATGAACAACAGTATGCATGAAAAAATGCTTTTCTATTATCTCTGTGTATCTATACCGATGATTACAAAAAATGGACTGTGACAAAGTCCTAGTTCTCTCAATGTCTCTCTCAGAACTTCTAAGACCTCTTGAGGCCTCCTAATACTCTATCCTCCTTATAAGTCTCCTTCTTCCTACCCTAATTACAAAAGACGGCTCCGCGAGCTTATCCTCTTCACCGCCTTAGTGCCATCGCTATCCCAGTTACGACACCATACTTCTACAGATACATTACATAAATGGATGTCCAGACCTGACAACGATATGGACCCGCTACAGGTAACCATTTAAGGCAACCCTATCCACTACCTGTACAAAGGCGTGGTATGGAATTTATCATCCTTACAACATGATAATCCGTATAGGATTATTTTAAATTTGAAAAATGGGAGGGTCGTTGCCTCTCCCTTTCTCCATTGCGCATATCCTTGTTGGCATGCTGGTGCATATGATGGGGTGGAGCGATGCTCTTGCATGATACTCCCCTGCTGGGAAAATCATGAGCTCCTTCTCATGAGCTCCTTTTCTCCAATGTTGAAATCCTCCTGGATCCCAAATTCTCTTCTGGAGTTGTCCTCTTTATCTTCTCCAACTATGTCGTTGTTGTTGCTACTGCTGCGTCCTCTTCCTCTTCTGTTTCTTCCCTGATTCTATGGAAAGCTATCTTCTATTCATCTCCATTTTTATTAATTCTTCTTTCACTGACCTCAACATCCACTTCCTTATCTCTTCTATCACCCTATCTAGCTACTCCAGTGGTTGGCCTTTCTTATGCAGTATTCTCGGCTACAACTCTTCCTCATTAGTGAGTAGATCACCATGATCCCCCATGTTGTTTTCTTATCCTGTGGAATTAAATTTCCATTTTGTTGCAAACTCCAGTTCTGCAGTCTTGTCTCTGAGCTATTGCTCAACTTGCTCCTCTGACATATTAGCTTCTACTATTTCTCCTTGTGTTGGCTCAAGTCCAACTTCTTCCAACTGCTCCTGGGGTTGGTATGCTTCTCCATCTATCTCCAACTTAGCCTATTGGATGTGCAAGCTTTTAATAATGAAATTTCTCTCTAGGGCTTCTAGTTCCTCATACATATCAGTAAGGTCTATGCTATTTTCTTCTCTTTCTGCTACAGGCTCCAGTGTTGTAGTCATCTCTGTTTCAGCTTCCTGTCTAAAAAAATTGAGCCATCCTTTTGAATTCTCTTCTCCTTGGGCATCTTCTGATATCTACTCCTTCATCATGACAGTCACCACTGGCTTTCCTTCTTCTGTTGTTGCATTTGCAACACACACTCTGGCCTCAACTGGGATATCTGGTAGGAATATCCGAATTCCCCCAATAATCAGAATGATCCTCTAATCCTCCTCTTGGATGGTGAGAGTATTTAATTTCTCATCGCCTTCATTCACATGGTCTATAAACCCACATGAATCTTCATCCATCATCACTCCTCGATGACATGAACTCACTTCTGAGCTCCTGAGACTTTCAGATAGTCGCATTTATTTCTCCTTGCTCACCTGGAAATTTGTGACTTCTCTTCTGCCCACTTGGCAGTCTATGAGATCAACCGATCCCATCTCATTTCCCACTTGGAAATTTGAACTTTCAACACTATGCCTCTGGAAGTATACGAGACCTCCACCTGGTCTCTTTCTATTTCCCACCTGGAAACTTCAAAGTCCATTTCTATCCACCTGGCATTTTATGAGACCTTTTGATAATCTCATATCATTTCCCCCCTGGAAATATGAATTTTTGTTGTTTTCCTCCTGACAGTCCATGAGATCCTCCAATGATCTCATTTCATTTCCCACTTGGCAATTTGAAAATTCATCTCTGCCCTCCTGATAGTTTACGATACCTGAAACTGATCTCCCTTCCTCATCATTGAGGGTTTCTCCAACTTCTGGCTCACAAATGCAAACCATCTCTATGTCACTGAGGTTTTCAGCATACCTCATCCACTTCCTCAACTCTTGTTGTTGTTTCCTTTCCAGCAACTTCTGAACATGCCATTTGGCTTTCCTGTTTAGAGGCCATTTGTACCTCCAATGTACTTTGGCCTCCTGCTGCATTTTCAATGTCAGTTGTTCCATTCTCTCTCTTATCTCAATGAGTTCCTCATCAATTTTTGTTTTGGTTTTTTGCTGGTGGTCTCCTCTTTGACCACGCTCATGGCCTTCAGAAGCCATTTCCACCTTCTACCTGCCCTCATGGAAAGCCTATGGATCACTCTACACATGAAAGCATATCCATATTCTCTTACAACTCACCTCGTTGTTTAAATTTTTGTTGTTGTGCTCCTGCAACAACCTATGTTGGACACACCTACCACACTTAGAGGGGGCGTGAATGAGTCTGGGGATCTTTTCCCAAAACTTCCCTCTTATAGAAAAACTCCTTAGTTAACATTAAACATTTTCTCATTACTCATTGTTGTCATTTATAATCAGTTATATGTGAATACATATCAGCAATATATATCAACAACATATCATCAAAAAATCATCTCCACAAGGAACACAAAGAACACAAGATGTATGTAAAATTTTTCTTTTTATTATGCACTTCAATCCAGGGGTTTTTCAGCAACAACTGAATAGAGTACAACTCTACAAGAGCACCATCTCTATATGCAATACTCATCTTACATTCTTAGCACCAACTGAGATGAGGCAAAAATCCTCAACAAATATGAATCTGTCAACATAAACAAGTGCATCAACCATGCACCAACCTATGCCAAACAACCTGTAATCAACCTGTACCATAAACAAGTGCATCCAACCATGTACCAAGTATATACCAATAATGTGTCAACTAATCATCAATAATGACTCATCAATATGTACCAACATCATCAACTATACACCTCGTGTATGTGCCAACTCATCAACTGCTTGTCTCAACCATGACTAGTTTTGGATTAGTCAACAACCCCAACTTGAAATAATCATAACTTTTTACCTATAATGAATAAAGATATGAAACTGATACAAAATTTTCTTCAGTTTTTTTTATGCAATTCCTCCAGGTGGCACTACTTGGAACCTCTCATAAAAGACGTTATAGAAAAAATGGCATACCTTGTTGAATTCTGGCTTATTCTAGAGAGAGACCTTGTAGAGCATGGCCCACACAAAATGTTCGTTTAATTGATCTGAAACTGTTACAAAACATACTAAATCTTGTACCCTAACAAACACATTTTGTCTCATTGAATTTGGATCTATTATGAAGAATTTATGACGTTTTTACCCGAAACACTTGTTTTTGACTAGTTTCAGGACTAGCCACAAACCCTATTTTCCATGGAGTGTAACTCCAAAAATACAATGATCCACAAGCTGAATTTTTTACCACAGATGCTTGGGTATGTTTTCTCAATTGAATAGAAATTTCACGGTCTGAATAATTATATAGTTATAGCGAAAATGGTGAGATGACCAGTAAATAACATACCTTAGAAAGCACCATCAAAAGAATTTATCCTCCCTTCAATTCTGGCCCTCTTTTCTTCACCTTCCTTCTGAAATTTGGCTTGGATATCCTTGGTTACCTCATTCACCTATAGATATTCAATATGCTCAAGTGTTCCACACCAAAAATTCTCAATAAGCTCTCACAGGAAGCTCTCCATCAATACTCCAAAATATATTCTCACAAGAAGCTCTCCATTGATCCACAAAAAGGATGATCTACAAGAGACCATCACTATCTTATTTATACTTTCATCCTCTAGGTCACTTAACCCATTTTTAGGTCACTTAACC
>ML831409.1:37856-61410 GCA_009831015.1 Picea engelmannii | reverse complement strand
TCCATGCATGAGAGAAGAGAACCAACCCTTGAAGTAATAAGAGAAGAGGTATTCCACTTAAACCCTGTGAAAGACCCTTAGCAGTGTGAAGTTACTATGCTAAGAGAAGATAAGAATAAAAATGGAAAGAAGGATCTAGCGACTCAGATCACAGGAAAGAAGGCCAGAAATATCAGCAAAAAGAAAGAAAAGATAGAAAAAGTGCATGAGGTTCCAGTGAAGACTTGGCAGGAAGTAGGCTTGCAGAACTTGAACCTCGTCAGAATAGAAGAAAAACACAGACTGGCACTTCACCACGGCGAATAAATATGACCGTTGGAGGTGTCCCAGTTGTTAGAACGATGCTTCAGAATGGATAGAAACATAGTTATTCCCAGAAATATCTCCATTGGATCATTGAGATTGTGCCATAACGGATGGACTGAGGCATCCCTGCTCGTTGGAGGAATCCGTTATGATTTTTTTTACTTAATCCGTTGAATGTATCACTGGGGACACTTTTGCAAATTGTGATTGTCTGAGCCCACAGAGAAATTATTACCACCGCGCTGTGCTTTTGAAACCTCACCACCTGTTTACTTACCTTGAGCATATACTCACCTACCTAAGCATTTGACCACAAGCGTGTCTACCAGGTGAATGTAGCGCAATAGATAAGTTCATAGAAGAAATCTTTATTGACCTTATGGCTGAGAAGTTCATGTCCATAGGAGTACAGGCCTCATCGACGAGAGGATTGCAAGCATCCCCCTCGACTGCATGATGATCCAGTCGATCTGGGCCATCACGAATCGCGGAAGAGAAAATAAGCAAGCACTGCGACGACCTAGAGAACGTGAAGCTCATCTTGTCATTCCTGCCTAAATACATACCACCTATGGCTAGCACAGTTAGTCATGATAGTGTTCCGAGAGATTTTGAGTACACCCCCATCACTGCCTGCCTGCCGAAGGGTATACGCATTGTGGGAACGTAGCTAGGACTGATCCCTGACCTTAATATTAGTGACTTTAACCTAAGATACAAAAATAATTATGCATTGCTTTCACTACATAAGTACTTCACAAAGACAATGAGGAAGAAGACGAAGATAGTCCACGGGCCATGGACTAAGGAGATCGTGAGGTCCACCATCCTCAACGTCATGAAGATACCCCACTTCGACAGACATCAGGAGGTTAACGTGTGCATTAAACTCCTCCTGTCATGTTATCATGGAGGTTATCTATGGCTACATAGGCACGTGACTGTGGATCTGATGTTGATCCACATGATCATTGGATTAAGCATGTAGGGACTAGACCCTCAGAAATTCTACCCAAGGAAGGTTGTAGATCGCACCTTGGTGCAGTGAATTAAGGATACCTATGACAATGTGGAGAAGGGAAAGTGGGGCTACAAGGTGGCCTCCATCCAAGATGGTGCAGTGCACCTAGCTTGCCATTCGATCACTGGTAAGCTTGTTAGGAAGAACAAACCAACGCAATTCATGGGGTTCATCATCGACCTCATAGGAAAATGCATTGAAGGGATGCAGATGAACTAGGTGAGCTACCTCGTCAACCATTTGGAGCAGTATTTTCACGAAGAACATGACCAGGGCTACGATTTTCACTTCAACTGGTTGTTGATTCTCGTTTCCTTTGTCACTTTGGAGATGCCAGAGGGAGTGACCTTACCTAACATTGAGTCTTTTGAACCCTTGGCTGCGAGGTTCACTACCCTATGGTATTCAAGTGACATGGTGAAGCAATGGCATTCATATGCGGTTTTCCACACTTATTACTTGTAGTTGAAGAGGTCCATTGAATCCTTCCCTCGCATGACACTGAGTACACTCCATAGTTTCATGCCAATAGTGAAGTTCCACGCAGACAGGAACTTCATATATATCACTGCACGTGGGGACAAAAGAAAGGAGGAGTTACATTCCTACTACAAATTAACTGATGAAGACATGGAGGTGATAACCAAGGAATGGCCAGCTGAATTACTTGTACCATCCGAACAGAAAAATCTCTCTGACGCTGACCTCATTGAAAGTCCTGTGGTCACCTAAGAAGAATATGATGGACTGAGAAGTGCCAAGAAGACGAAGAAGAAGGAAGAGGTGTAGGAAATAAACATCGGATCAAAGAAAACTACAACTGACTCACCTGGAGGAGGAGGAGGTAGCGAAGTAAACCAAGAGGAGGAAGGGGAAGAAGACAAGCAAGACAAGGGAAAAGTGACACCACCTAAGAGTCCCCTTACAGAAACTGAGACATCAAAGAAAAGAAAGGTTTCTCCAAAGAAACCTTCAGCACAGAAGAAGTCATGATCCAACAAACCGCAGTCACAGACTGTGCTCATAGTGGATGATATTGACCTCATCATCACAGATGTAGCAGACACTTCGAAGGATATTTTGCAACGGAACGAAGCCAAGCAGGAAATGATGTATGATAGGATCCAGGTGGAGCTGAAAGGGGTATAACAAGTCCTATATTCGAGCCTCACAGTGTCCACTGCATTGTCATCATCAGAAGGTACAAAATTGGGGGATGAGCCCACTCAATTGCGAAGGATATTAGATGCTACAAAGGCTCACCTTCGACGAGTACAGAAAGAAAAGGAGTAGGACATAGAGGCCTTGAAGCAAGAAAAGGAGGAAGGCCTAGAGAAACTTTGGGTTGTGAAGAAAGATAAAGACGACCTCCGAGCAAATTTTGAAGAGGATAGAGAGCTGATCCAGAGAGAAAAAGACCAGTTGTTCACAGAGAAGACTGCGGTCAAGGAGGCAGTGGCTAGAGAAATTCTCTCTATGTCGAGATTGGACCAAATGGAAGAGGAGATAGGTGAGAGCCAAGTGGGAAAGCTCGTTGAATCCATTCAACAACTTCAAGAAAGGGTAGCAGAAATGGAACCACAAGAAGTGTCGAACACTCTGCAGGAAGTGTGGGATCAGAGAGAAGAAACTACCAAGGGCATAGTAGAAAGAATCAGGGCATTGGCTACATAATGCAAGAAACTCAGTAAACGAAGTGCGCAGACCTATGAGCACCTTGCAGAAGACCCAGATCTAGAGAGATTGCAGGCACAACTCTAGGAGGTGAAGAGTTGGCATAGGGGTAGACCTAGGATTCAACGCTTCAATAGTGCACCAACAAAGCCCTAAATATCAACCCTTTCGGCAACACCTGCAAAGTAGATGAAGTCTCACCCAAGGTAGAGGTAGGGCGAGTTGCAAGAATCATATGTTCTCAACCTAGCTGGGACACAGATCTGTGATTACAACACTAAAAAATCACTTAGCATTTAACATTCATCAGTCTTTAACTCTCATTCACATCACAGGTCAAAACCCTAGTTACAGAGCAGTGCAGTATTCAACAAGATCTAACACTTCCAAGCACTTAGTACATAAAAATAGATCATATCTAGCATTCATTCACATTACTAAGCACTAATATACTATATCAAATGCATCTAGCATATGTCACTGCACTAAGCATAAATCACAGAAATAACACAACAACTATAATGCACAAAGAAACCACAACACGGGAAATACGTGGTTCACCCCACTGTGGGGCTACATCCACCAACTCTTCTCTTCTTTATTGTCTTCTTTCAATATTCTACAAGCACAGAGCCACAAGAATCCACCCCGCATAGGACATGAGATATGCGCGCACCTCGCCAGATCCTCCTTCCTCGAGTCAGTTTGTAGCACAAAGCCTTCTTACAATCACTTACACTTAGCTCTACAGGTTCTTAACACACAGTATGCACAAATCTAACTCAATCACATAGATCCAACTACTTACATCACTTGCATTTAGCACAATATATCACTTAGCACCATATCCCCGCTACTTACATCGCCTAGATTTCTATTTATACATTACAAAAGGGCCTAAACATAGGTAAACCCATGGGCCAACATCCCATACCTGTTACATAAACCCTAAACCCAAAAATTCCCTAAGAAGGGGCTGAGATCCTTTGATCTCTGCTTCGCCTTGTGCTCCTCCTTCAGCCAGCGTGTCGAAGTCCCAAAATTGGTTAAATGTGACCAAGTTTCTCCAAAATTTGGTCAAGGACCAACAGGCCCCCAATACTCAACTGTGACTTGTCCTGAGTCACTCTGATCTAGGTAACTCTACCTCAAATGTCTCGAGCTTGGCTCAAGATGCTTCGACCTGTTGCTTTGCCAGAGCCTCCTTCTCGGAGAACTCTTGAATAATCTTCTCTATCACAAGTCCTTCCAAGCATTGTTCCATTGTGGTGACCACTTGATCCAGTTCTTCACCTCATCCTTCAATTTCCTCAAATAGTATGCAAGTTGCATCATGCACTAGCTGGAGTCGTTGAGTCACTTCCATGACCTTTCTCTGAATGGCATGGGCCTGTTGTTGAACCATGCATTGTTCCTGGGTTATTTTCATCCTCTTGACCGATAACAGTAGCTTCAATTGCACTTGCACTGTTGTTTCTTATTTCTTTTCCTCCTAGAGCTGTGACTACAGTGTCTTGAGCTCAGGGTCCTCTTCAAGGCGCTCATAGGTATGCGCACTTTGACTGCTGATTTGTTTACACTCTAAAGCCAATTCCTTGATTCTCTAGACTGCGCTTCAAATATTTTCTTCCCTCTGGTCTCGCACTTCCTGTGGAGTTCTTGGCACTGTCTATAATTCCAATTATTATATTCTTTGTTGGAGTTGCTAAATGGATTCGGCAAGCCTTCCCACTTGATTCTCCACTGGGTCTTCTTCCATCTACTCTAAGACCGTCATAGAGAGAAGTGCTCTTGTGATTACCTCTTTAAATCCAATATTCTCTGAGAGTAGTTGTTCCTTCTCCTTCTAGATATGCACTCTATCCTCTGCAAACTTCGCATGGAGGCCCTCTTTTTCTTGTTGCGCAACCCAACATTTTTCTATAGCTTCCTCTTTTTCTTGCTTCAAGGCCTCTATGGCTTGTTCCTTTTCCTCCTGGACATGATGAAGGTGAGCCTCGGTCACATCTTCTATTCGACGTATTTGGGTAGGCTCATCTCCCAAATCTGTTCCTTCTGATGAAGGGGTCACATTAGACACTATGTGACTAGAGTAGAGGGCTTGTTGTACCCCTTTGAGCTCTGCTTCAATTCTTTCATACATGGTCTCTTGTTTTTCTTCATTGCACTATAAAATATCTTTTGATGTATCTGATACAATGGCGATGATGAGGTCGATGTCATCTACCATGAGCACAGTCTACATATGTGGTTTAGTATATTTTAACTTCTTCCACGATGTAGGTTTCATTGGGGAAACCTTTCTTTTCTTGGATGTATCTGTCTCTTCAAGGGGGTTCCTAGGTGGTGTTACTTTTCCCTACTTATGTTTGTCTTCTTCCCCTTCTTTCTCTTCTTTGTCCACTTTGTCACCTCCTCCTCTGGTAGGTGAATCTGATGCAGTCTGTGGTGCTTTCCAAAGTGGGGTATCTTCATCACGTTCAGGATAGTGGACCTTGCGATGTCCATAGTCCACGGCTGGGGGATGATATTCAACTTCTTCCCCTTGGTCCTAGTCAAATACTTGTATGGTGTGAGCATTCCATAGTACTTGTGGTCTCCTAAGTTATAGTCGCTGATATTCAACATCGAAATCCTCTCCAACTGTGGTATAACTCCGCATATTCCCTTCGGGAGGTATGCAGTGATGACTGTGTAGTCAAAGTCTCTTTGGATGTTGTCACAGCTCACCGCGCTAGCCAGAGGTTGGATGTAGTCGGGCAGGATAGATGGGATGAGATTTACATTCGCTAAGTCATCATGATTCTTGGTTCATTTCTCTGTGACATATTGGGATGGTTCAGATCCATGAGTAGTCGATGGGGATGCTTGCACTCGTCTCGTTGACAAGGCTTGGAATATTGTAGACATGACCTTCCCAGCCACGAGGTCAATAAGAATCGCTTTGAAGGATTTCTCTACTTTGTTGAAGTCACCCGACATGAACGCTCAAAATCAGGTATCTCAGGTCGGTGATCAAATACTCAATGTAACAAAATGAGTGGCAAGCTCTCAATAGGCATTGCATGAAAGAAACTAGTTCTCTGTGGGATCGAATAATCATTGTTGGAAAAAGTGTTCTCAGTGTAACACTCGATGGGATAAATACACATCAAGCTAACAGACTCCTCCAATGGGTAGGAACACCTTAATCAATGCAATTCCATCTATTGTGGCATGGTCCCAATAGTCTAATGGTGATCTTTTTGTCCATAACTACAGTTCGAGTCATTCTGGAGTGTCGGGCTAATAGTAGGGATGCCTCCAACGGTCATATTGCTTTTCAATCGAGAAGTGTTAATCTTCATTGTTCTGATATCTTGGCGAAGTTTCATTTATGCAAACCTTCCTTCTATGGAGTCCTCCCTGGAACTTCCTGTAACTTTTCTAAGTGTGCCTTCTTCTTGCTGATATTTCTGGATTTCTTTCCTATAATCTGAGTCACTGGTTTCCTCTTTCCATTATTTTTCTTATATCCTCTTGGCATAGTAACTTCACACTATAAAGGGTCTTTCATAGGTTTCTAGGGTAATACTTCTTCTCTTTCTGGGGTAGGTTCTCTACTCTCTTGTACAGACAAGTGTTTCAAGTCTTCCTGTGTTCTTTCAACTTCAACGTCCAGATCTCTAGTCCACGGTAGCTTCAACTGGTCCTCTTGTTCTTTCAGTAAGTGCACTATTCTCCTAGCCATGAAATCCCTTAGTTCTTGATTTTTTTGTTCTATATCCTCCTCTTATTGTTTCCTTCGTATCTGATCTTTCTCAATCCAGGTTTTTCCTAGCAAAATAGAAAATGGGGCATTGTTCTCAACAAATTTAACGATCTCAAATTATTCTTCTGTCGAAGTTCCATGAGCACTCATAAATGTCTGGGTAAGTCTTCCACATAGGGTTATTATCTTTCCTCCAAATAATCCTATTCCTCCTAATGAAGGAACCATAGAAGGCTTTCCCAAAATTTCCCAAGTTCTTTTTGTCATGATATTCACCTGTGTTTCCTCATCTAGAACACAGTCTATGTTGAAGTCTCCTATTCTTGTTTCTATGCACTCCTTCTCTTTTAAGATCTCTGATAAGTTGATATCTCTGTGATCATTCAGGGTTTATTTCATCTGTAATAATATAGTCTCTGATTCTTTCTGGGGTTCTATCATATCCTTAGTTTCTTGGCCTTCCTCGTGGTCTTCTTGTCTCATGTTCATCTTTTAAACTTTAGCAATCATTCTAGGGAAATCCAAAACTTCATGCTCCATAACTTTATAGCAAATACAACTAGGGCCTCTACCAGGGAATTCCTTAGCAATATGTCCCAGTCTTCTTCAATTGTAGAAAAGAGTTAATCCTCTCTTTCTTTTAAATGACCCCCAACCTTTCTTGTATTGCACACTGGGATCATAGTAACTAACCTGCAAAAAATTCTTTCTAGGATCCTGCATCCATTTGTTAGTCCAAACATTCTTTCTATGCATAGGAATAACATATATTTCACTATTCTTATCAGATATACTCATATCCAATCTTATTTCTTCTAGTTATGCCCCAGTTTTCAGACTAAGACAAAATATATTAGACATACCTAGATCCATTATTTTGAAAAAAAAAAATTAACTTATATTACCTTTCTTAGAGCACAAATCTTTAAGACCTTACCTCTTTTCTTCAGATCTGATTCCTTTCTTAGAACAGAGCTTCACAATCAAGTATAATAATGTGCACTAAAGAAGCATATCTATGCACAGAGATTTATTTTCTTCAGTTCCCAGCAATCATAGTTTCAGGGTCCCGACAATGGAACCATTTGTTGGCACAAGGATAGACCCAGGGTTCAGTGCTTCAACAACGCACCAACAAAGCCCTAACTACCGACCCTTTCGGCAACACCTACGAAGCATATGAATTCTCACCTGAGGTAGAGGTAGGGGGGGTTGTAGGACTCATATGTCTGCAACCTAGCTAGGACACAGATCTGTGATTACAACACTAGAAGAGCACTTAGCAGTTAACATTCATCAATCTTTAACTCTCATTCACATCATAGGTCGAAACCCTAGTTATAGAGTAGTGTAGTATTCAACAAGATATAACACTTCCAAGCACTTAGCACATAGAAATATATCATATATAGAATTCATTCACATTACTAAGCACTAAGATACTATATCAGATGCATCTATCATATTTCACTGCACTAAGCATAAATCACATCAATAACACAACAACTATAATGCACAAAGCAACCACAAAACAAGATATACGTCGTTCACCCCGGTGTGGGGCTATGTCCACCAAATCTTATCTTCTTTATTGTCTTCTTCAATCTTCTACAAGCAAAAATCCACAAGAATCCACCCCACATAGGACATGAGATCTACACACACCTCGCTAGATTCTCCTTCCCCAAGTTAGGTCGCAACACAAAGCCTTCTTACAATCACTTGCACTTAGCTCTGCAAGTTCTTAACACACATTGTGCACAAAGCTAACTCAATCACATAGATTCAACTACTTACATCACTTGCACTCAGCACAATATAGCACTTAGCACCACATCCCTTCTATTTACATCGCCTAACTTTCTATTTATACATTACAAAAGGGCCTAAACATGGGTAAACCCATGGGCCGACATCCCATACCTGCTACATAAACCCTAAACCCAAAAATACCCTAAGAAGGGGTCAAGATCCCATGATCTCATCTTTGCCTTGCACTCCTCCTTCGACCAGCCTATCGAAGTCCCAAAATTAGTCAAACGTGACCAAGGTTCTCCAAAACCTGTTCAAGGGCCAACACGAAGCAACAAGCATCAACAATGCAAGCACGGTTGAAGCAACTTTCAGCGGTAGAAAATATGAAAAGGTCATAGGAGGTGCGCGTAGTTCAACAATAGGTCAATGAAATCGAAAGTAGAGTCATGGAAGTGACCCAGAGACTCCAGCTGGTGCAGGACAAAGCCTTCACACTTTTTGAAGAGATCGAGGGACAAGGTTCATAGCTGGAACAAGTGGTCACCACGGTGGAATAGTGCTTGGAAGAGTTTTTCAATGAGAAATATATTCAGGAGTTCGTTGAGTAGGAGGCTCTGGAGAAGCATCAAGTTGAGGCATCTTGAGCTAAGCTCGAGGCCTTCAAAGTAGAGTTTCCCATATCAGAGTGACTCGGGATGGGTCACGACTGAGTGTTGGGGGCCTGTTGGCCCTTGACAAAGTTTTGAGGAAATGTTGGGCATGCTTGACCACTTTTGAGACTTTGACAAGCTGGTTGAAGACGGAGTGCCCAGGTGAAGCAAAGATCACGGGATCTCGCTCCCTTTTATGGGATTTTAGGGTTTTAGGGTTTATGTAATGGGTATGGGATGTCGGCCCATGGGTCTTACCCATGTTTAGGCCTCTTTTATAATGTATAAATAAGTATCTATGCGATGTATGAAGTAGATCTAAGTGATATTTTTGCATGATATGTAAGCTAGAGTGCTAAGTGCAAATAGTTGTGAAGGATTTGTGCATACTGTATGTTGAGACTTGAAGATCTAAGTGCAAGTGATTTGTAGTGCTTTGTGCATAGATTGTGTAGAGGCTCTGTGCTTGGACCTAACTCGGGAAGGAGAATCTAGTGAGGTGCACACAGATCTCCTATCCTATGTAGAGTTGGCATTGTGGCTTGGTGCATGTAATAAGATTGGAAGAAACTAATAAGAAGAGAATAATATTGGTGGGCGTAGGCCCACACTGGGGTGAACCATGTATATCCTATGTCGATGTGCTTTGTGCTATGGTGTTCATGTTGTTTATATACTTAATTTCTTAATATAGATGTATGATAGATCCAGTTGATTCTTAGTGATTTATGATGTGGATGAATGTTAGATATACTTTAATGCTATGTGATGAATGATTATATATGCTTGGATCTTTGTTGTCACTGCGATGATATGTAATTAGGGTTTTATTATGCGATGTGAATAAAAGAGTTAGAGACTAATGAATATTATTGGCTAATTACTCTGTTAAGTATTGTGAACACAAATCTGTGTCTCAGCTAGGTTGTAGACACTTGAGTCCTGCAACCCCCCTGCCTTTACCTTGGGTGAGACTTCATCTGCTTCGCAGGTGTTTCCGAAAGGGCCGGTATTTAGGGTTTTGTCGGTGCGTTGTTGAAGAGTTGAACCCTGGGTCTGCCCCTATGCCAACACTTTCTTTAGGTCAATCACTGCATAGTTTTCATAGGCCCAATAAATACCAAGTAGGGCAGGATAATGGTCCTTATCCCCCATGATTTTGATCACCTCAAAATCAGCTACAGTCTTCACTCCTGCAACATATATTTCCACATTCTCTAGTCTTCCTATTGGGAAAATAAAATATTGGTTGGACATTCTTAGCTGGATTGGGGAATATGTTAACTGGGGTTTTCCTAAGGCTTCCCAAGTCTTTTTAGGCAGTATGTTAACATCATATCCTATATCTAACATAACATCCTTAATCTCAAACTTGTCTAGCTGGGATACTAGTCTAAACTCTTTTCCAGTTCATACTTTCCTTCTTTTCATTCTCTGAGCACTCTTCTTGGGAAGGTTAGTCCTTATTCTTGCTTATGTGGGTTATTAATTCCCTAAAACTAAGTATTTCACATTACACAACTTTTTTGTTAATTGGTCATTCCCAAGAATATCACAAAATAATTGAAACCAAAGGTCGACTACATTTTGTGGTTGATTGGGTTGTCTCAGCTTGACTACAAGGTTTCTAGGTGTAGGAGATGAAGTAGGGACTTGTGGAATCTTAGGGTAAAAAATACGTTGAGGGGGTTTCTCTTGCATCATAGGGCTAGGGATATTCTAAAATACTTCTATGGAATTTTTAAAGAACAACTTATGTTTTAGAGGATCATACCTATCTTCTTTAGGTGTTTCTTTCTAGATATGAGGTAGATTATCAGTATTAGCTCCAGTCTTTTCCCCTCCTCAAGTGACGATATTAAGGTTGGGAAATTTTCCTCTAATAAATCTCTTGATTTATAAGCTGAAGAGGTTAGTTCCTCGTTGATGTACCTGATCTTCCCATTTTGCAATTAGTTCTGGGAAGTCTTCAGTTGCATGCCCATTGGTATTGTGGTGAGAGCACCATGGCCACCTCGGATGAGGATAGTCTCTAGCCATATGGCCTTTCTCATCACAATTGTAGCATCTGCTTGGTCCTCTTCCCCTAGTTCTTCCTCCTATGAAGTCTCCTCCAACTCCACCTCCTCGACCTCTTCTCGGTCCCTAAGGGGTTTCATTTACCATGAATGTTGTTCGATCCAACTTGTCTGCAAGTGCATCCAATGCTCTACACTAATTAGTAGTATGTTTGGTAGATGCACAAAAATCACAATGTATAGTATTTTGTATTGTTGAATACTTCTGAATAATAGGGCACTGTCTCGGCCCATGCCCCTAGATTCAGAAAATATTGCAATAATCGACTGTTGGTGCTACTTGGCTACCTGGAAAATAATGATATGGGGTGGGGTTATGGAATGGTAAATTCGTAGATACTTGTGCAACTCCTCTTGTGGGTCCTTGTGAGGGTCCCATCAAATTCTGAGGAGGTCCCATTCCCCTCATTTGTAGATATTCATTCACCAGATGTCCTTTTGTGTAACATCTGGAATATGCCATTACCACCTCATGGCATGTATCCTTTCCCTTGAACCTAGCACTTACTACTCGTCCGTTACCAAAATTTAAAGAGAATCTACCTAGGTTTTCCATAAATAATACAGTCACTACAAACAAACACTTGGTAGAATTCTCTAATGCCTGTCACAATATAGGAGCTAATGATAATGACACTTTCATGTACTCATTTTTCAACTCTCTTGAAGGGAAAGAAGCGATAGATTTTTTGATCTCCCTCCCAAGATTATTTCCACTTGGGAAGAGTTATTTTATTGGTTCAAGTCCACTTATGGGTAGTCTAAGAGCCCAACCGAACAATTACGGGAATATAATGGCATTGCCTACAAGGATGGTGAGACTATTAAGTCTTTCAATATTCATTTCACCAAGTTGTATAATCAAATTCCTGAACTTATTCACCCCCAGAACCAAGCTACATTTAGGCATTACTATAATGCTCTACCTTCCCTTTATCATCATAGGATTAAAGAAAAATCTATTGATAATATTGGTTCTGCTCTTCATACTTGTCTAGAATATGAAGAACAACTAGAAAGAATAGGTCTCCCAAATGGGGACCCGGTTAAACAAATGGACATGTTTTCCCTCCCACAACTTGTATAGGATATGAACAATCGGATGATGGCATATGAACGAAAGGGAAATGTCCCTTCACTTACTCTTGGGGCATCATATTCTTCCTCAACACCCTTTAGGAATACTAATGAAAACAACTTTCATCCCAAATCCATTATGTCTCGTAGTTGGTGTAACTTTTGCGAGGAAAATCATGAAGAAATTACTTGTGAGGTTAAGAAGAGTGCCAGAGATAAAATCTTTGGCAAAAATCCCTAAACCACCATTGTTGTTCTAGATTGGGCATAACCGGAAGATGTCATGATCATAAACACTAGTAATAAATCATATGCTTCAAAATGAAAATATGATCCCCCTCGTACTTCTTCTATTCCAAGCTCATATTTTCAAGATGCCATTGTACAAGCTACCAAAACTCCTGACAGTCAAGGAGTTATATCTCCTCTTCCCTCTTCCAAGTATAACATTCTCAACCAATTGGCTAATATCAAGGTCGATGCTACTCTTCTGGACATGGTTTTCATCCCTGAACAACAAAATTATCTCAAGAATTTTATGGAAGGAAAATATTCCACCATAGCCAATCTTTCTGAAGAGGCTAAAGAAGAGGATTCTATTGTAAATAAAGTAGGTGTAAATAATTTTAGACACCTTGTAAAAAACCCTCCACTTTTCATTTCTGTAAAACTTATGGATAAAATATCCCATTGTTTCCTAATTGACAATGGTTCGGGTCCAAGCATAATGTCGAAAATCATCATGGAAGAGCTAGGCTTATCATGTACTAATGAAAATTCTAGAAGCATGCTCTCATATAACAGTCTACATCATTCCATTATAGGTGAAATCAAAGACTTGAATTTGGTTCTGTGTGCACATCATGAAATAAGGACAACCCTCAGCATCCAGGTAATTGACATGCCAGTAAGTAACTATTCTATCATCTTAGGAAGAGACGGGAAAGCCTTGACAGGTGGATATCTTTCTCTTGACGGAACACACTTATCCATTCCTCAGAATGGAAAGAATATTATAGTCCCAAGGGAAGGAAGAATCTCACCACACATATGGAGTATTCCACATCCTAACGTAAACTATGTCAAGGAAGACTTAGGAGTGTACTCCATCTTTGAAGATGAGGGTGACACTTCCCTAGAACAAATTGACCTAGAGGATGGTATGTGGCACATGCACTTCGATGGCTCATGCTCCAATGAATTTAATGGAGCTGGAATTATATTATACTCACTTGTAGGTAAAATTCACAAATTTTCTTATAGGTTATAATTTGCTTGCACGAATAATGTTATCGAGTTTGAAGCATTATTGTTAGGCATTGAAAATGCTTATAATTTAGGTTGTGGACACCTTATAGTTTTTGGGGACTCTGAACTTGTTGTTAAATTTGTACATAGATATAATATCCTAGCAATAAGTTGATGAAACATTACACCCAAGATGTTTGGATGCTTATCTCAAACTTATTATCATTTAACATTACTCGTGTTAAAATGGAACTTAAATCAATGGCTGATAGGTTAGTTGTATTTGCAACATCTCCTACTCGAAAACTTCTTCCTCGAAGACCTGATTGTACTTTTCTATATTTATATCATTCTCACATTCTTGACAATGTAGATTCATGGAAGATCTTCCTTGGTGATGAAGACATCTGTGTTTTCATACAAATGAACCATTTAATCCCAAGGAGGTAGTATCCATAGAAAACAACAAAATTTTGAAAGGCTTGACTCCTCTTGAAATTTCATTTTCATCGAGTGATGTAGACAACAAAGAAAATCATAAAGAAGAGGAGTCAAAAAGGAAAGTGGGTGAAACCATTTCCTTGAACATTAGAACACCCAATTCCCCCAAGAATGTTAAGATAGGTGCCCAATGTTCTGATGAAGAAAAGTTGAAATTCACTGATTCACTTCATGAATTTCAAGATGTTTTTTCTTGGTCATATGAGGATCTTCATGGTTTTGATCCTTCTCTCATACAGCATGTCATTCCTATCAAGGAAGGGATAAAACCAGTTAGGCAAAAAAAATACCCATTAACCCCTCACTTGAAGCTACTATTAGGAAGGAGTTGGAAAAACTTTTGAAAGTTGGTATAATTTTTCCGGTTAAGTATTATGAGTGGGTTTCCAATTTGGTCCTCGTTCGGAAGACAACTGGTAAGATCCAATTGTGTGTTGAATTCCATGCATTCAATAGAGTGAGTGTAAAATACCATTTTCCTCTCCCTAACATGGAAATTATTTTTCAGCAAGTTGCAGGGTCACAAATGATGTCCTTACTTGATAGTTTCTCCGGTTATAATGAGATCAAGGTAAAAAGGACTGATAGGTATAAAACCACTTTCACTACACGTAGGGGCACATTTTCTTATGAACGCATTCCTTTTGGMTTATATAATGTAGGTGCCACTTTCCAAAGATATATGTAGATAGATCTTGACGATCTGAATCGGGATGATTTTAGGGGCTAAATTTCKCTCATGGGCTAATTTTCCATGGTTTTTCCAAAAATGAGATTYRCAATTTTAAAAATGATTCGCCCAAATTCTATAGGATAAAATTATTTTACYTTAAAAATAGCCAAAATTTTATAAAATCTATACAAAATACTTAGAAATTTGAATATTTTTAGAAAAATATCGCAAAACATYTATAGTTGACATATGAAGGATTAGTAAGATTCGCCAAGGTTTCTACATTTTAAAATAAATTTCCATCCTTAAAATCATCCCTGGATCTGATCGGTAAGATTATCCAGGTTTATCTTAATGACTTGACTGTTTATTCAAAGAACTAGTTGGATCATTTTGGTAATCTAAGAAAATTTCTCATGAGATGCATAAAGTTCAGTATTTCTTTAAATCCTTCTAAATCTATCTTTGGTGTTACCAAGGGAAAACTCCTTGAACATATTGTTTCTAATTCAAGAATAAGCACAGATCCCGAAAGGATCGTTGTTATTCTTAACCTTCCTGCCCCCACTTCCAAAAAGGAGGTTCAAGCCTTTATGGGCATTATTAACTTTGTTCATAGATTTGTTCATGATTTTTCTTTAATGGTCAAACCAATTTGTAATCTTTTAAAGAAAGATTGCTCCTTTTCTTAGACTAAAGATGTCGAAAAGGCTTTCGTAAGGATTAAGAAGGCAATCAATTTTTCATCGGTTTTGGTGAAACTAGACTTTGAGAAATATTTTATCGTATACACTAATGCCATTGAGGAAGCAGTTTCTGCTATTCTCCTACAATGTGATGACCAGAATAATGAAAAACTGGTATCTTACATGAGTCAAAGCTTATTAGATGATGAATTCAAGTATTCTTATATCCAAAAACATTCTTTTTCTCTTGTTAAAGCTGTAGAAAAATTTCGCCACTTTATTCTAGGCAAGCACACACAGGTAAAAGTCTCTTTGCCCGATGTCAAGTTTTTTCTTTCACAGACTTATCTTTCAAGGAAGCTTGCACATTGGCTTTCCAAGATCTAGGATCATGATTTAACCATCATGACTTTGAAAACAATTAAGGAATGAGACTTATCCCTTCACTTAGCTCAACATGCTAAAGAAAGTGAAGAAATTGACGAACAGAATAATCCTCTTTCAACACTATTTTACATTGAGCGTCAAACCCTTCCGATAGTTGAACATCAGTAGTATAAAAATCTGGTGTATTACTTGGAATATCATAAATTCCCAGATGATTTAGATACTCATCAAAGGATAAGGCTTCATCTTGAATCTTCCAGATATCATATTTTAGGATACTTTTTGTTCAGGAGATTTGTCGATGGCATATTAATTCGATGTGTAAATAAGGAGGAAGTACATAAATTGTTACATGAAACTCATGGATCTTCATATTTTATTATTCACGTAGGTGGTCACTTTTCTGCTAAAACAACTGTTTTTAAAATCATCACAAAAGGTTATTATTGGCCCTCAATTTTTCGATATTCTTATAAATTTTCAAGATCTTTTGACAAGTGCCCAAAATTCATTGGGAAAGAGCGTCTCTATACCATTCATTTGCAACTTTTCCTCCCTAATTTTCCTTTTTCAAAATGGGGTCTAGAATTTATCGGTCCTATTAACCCTCCATCTTCAACAGGGTAGGTTTTTATCTTGACAGCCACAGATTATTTCACTAAATGGACTGAAGTTGTCCTACTTAAACACTCACAGGATGAACAGGTCATTTCTTTCCTTGAAACTAATATTTTCTCCAGATTTGGAATTCCTTTAGAAATTATTACAGATAACGGTCTTGCTTTCATTTCCTCTAAGTTGACTCAATTTTTAGCTAAGTTGGGAGTCAAACATTTCACCTCATCAGCTTATTACCCTCAAGGAAATGGGAAAGTTGAGTCTACTAATAAAAATTTGGTTAGGATCATAAAGAGGCTCATTGAATATAAGCATCGCCAATGGCACACTCTCCTCACTTATGACCTTTGGGGTAATCGCACTACTACTAAGGTAAGCACAAGTTGCACTCCCTTTCATCTTGTTTATGGGCAAGAATATATTTTTCCTACTAAACTGGAACTTTCTTCTCTGTGGTTGATGCTACAAATCAAAGAATAAAATTCTTATAATGTCCCTCAAAGGAGAAATACATTGTTAGGTTTAGAGGAACAAATAATGTTTTCCTTGGAAAACATAAAGAGACGACAACAAACCGTGAAGAAATATTTGAACAAAAGCACAAAAACTGTCAGTTTTAAAGTAAATGAGAAAGTCTTTCTTTGGGGTTCATCCCACGCTGATAGAGGAAGACATTCGAAGTTTCAAAAATTATGGTTGGGTCCTTTTAAAATCGTTTTTGTCCTGGGCGCAAATTATTATCTTCTAAAATACTTGGAAGAGCGATTTTCATATAGTACCAACGATTCCCACTTGAAACACTATGTGGAACTAGTTTGAAAGTTGAATGTTACATGAAAGTCACTGTTGTATTATAGTTTTTTGTTTCACTGTTTTTATTTTTCTTTGTTGTTTTTCATTTTTTGTTGTTTCATTTCCATTTTTTTTCTTTTTTTGTTTTCATTTTTGGTTATAAGAAATAAAATTTGGATCAGTTTCACCAAAACGAGGTTATTCTATAAGTATTTTTGATCAATAACAATCAAGTTACACAGCTATCATGATTTCCCCCTTGTATACATCATTGAAATTTCTTTCTACTTCATGTACTACTATTAAATAGATAATTAGATTTTCATCCCTAGTTTCTGCTATCCCTTTCTTCCCTCCACCCTGAGATTCAAGAGAGCATACCATAAAATTTTATCCTTAAAATAAGAAACACTTTATTGTGACCAATTGAATGTTATGCATACAGGAACAAACCCCCTCATACGTAACAATTTTCATGAGTTATTCCCAAAGTCCTGGATCATTTTTTCCCTTAAACCACCTCACTTCCCCTGTTGCATAATCATTATGATAAATAAGTCTTTGATCTACAATTCACCTAGTCTGCAAAACCGGACATTTTGAGATATTAATATGTTGGAAACAAATTTCCCTATGGATTCGCCAGTTTGTTGATGCTTGAAAGCGCAACGATCAATACTATGCTTGCAAATGATTGCCAAGATTTATTATTTAACTATATTACTAATATACTAGTAGGTGGGACCCCCTTGTTTAACTTATGGCACTATGATGGATAAGTGACACTTATATTTTGTTTTCCTATGTGATGGTAGAAACACAGTTTTCCATAGTTCATTTGTTTCAGATCATGGTTTAAAATGTTTATGGTAATATGTGGTGGTTGGGTGATTAAAACATGGCACTAAATGGCTTTTATGATCTCTCATGAAATATGATAATGCTTCCTTTTGGATGAAAGAATTATAATCCAGTTTTGATTTTGATATTGTGTTGTTCATGGAAAACGTTTCGGTGATCTCAACTCTTGATACTATGGTTATGCACATTGTATGAGTTGCACATTGGGTTGTGTTCCTAGAAAGTCATCATTTGAAGAAATTTGATATTGGCAAGGGGTGGTGCACTTTGTAAAAGTAATATGGCAAGTTTGGATATTTTGTTGATTAATGGTTTGAATGTAGTGCTATGGTGAGTTAGCTAGTGGGCTTGCCTCGTACTAATAATTGAATGAGTATCCGAAGGAAGAAGCGATGTGCAGTAAATGCACGTCACTCAAACTCCCCTCGAGCTCGTCACCCTAGTCATTCTTTCATTTTTTTCTCTAGTAGTTGTTGTTGCTCTGCCTTTCCCGATCATGGAGGAAGTATACAGTCTTGGGTTTTGTCCTCATGTAATCTTTTAAAGGTATGAGGTTTTATTACTTTTCCATCCATGATAATTAATCTACTCTTAAATCAAACATTGTCTCTAGTTACTTATGGTCTATGTGATTCTCAAGTTGTTATGGTGTTTTGGAACTGTGCATTTATGGTTGCATCCTTGGTTTCATCTGGTGGTTATTCTGAGACTGTTGGCATTAAGGTTTGTTCGTGGGTTCTTGTTGTGTGTAATTGTTCACAGGGAAACATTGAGTAACAGTTGTGTTTTAGCCTACATTTCCATGGATCTGTATTTGGTTTTGGCCTCTCTGTTGAAATGGTTTATCCTAGTCTGCCTAACCTCTGGGCTTTGTGAATACCCCACCTATAGATTGATATTACTGGTCTCTGTGGCTAGTATACCCACGCCATATTTCAACCTTGTGTATGTTTATGTATCTTGTGCCTTGTCCTAGAAAAACCCTCAATTGTTAACTTGCCTTCTTATGACCTCACTGTCATTGTTGCATGGTGAACATTATATAGTTTCTTTGGCATTGCTTACCTAGATTTCGATGGGATCACTATTTGTATCGTTTGGTTGGGCACTGGTTTTTATTTGGTCGCTCATTATGATATGTTGAAAGAAGTGTCGGGTTCACTTGTTTTCTGGAAGTTACAGTCTGATATAAAAAGTTTTTTAAGTCAATATAAACATTGTGAATTATTGTTATACTATGAAAAACACTATGTGGAATAAGCTTTTCGTGTTATACAACTACCAAACCCTCTAGTTGAACTTCCTTATTGTCTCAACCTTTACTGTTATGGACATTTCTTGAACCCTACACATTATAGTGGAAGCATTGTTTACTCCAGTTTGATTTGATGAGAGCATTGTTCTTGCTCAGTTACTTGGGAACGATTTTAGTTGATCCCTTGCTTGGCAATTATGGAACGAAGTCTGTAGTCACCTACTCATTTGAATTTATAGTCCGTTGAAGATTTTGTTCCAAATAATGAATGATTATTTTTTTGGTTTGATCATTATGTTGATTGTTTAAAAGAAAAAAAAAAAGGGTACATGTGTTCGAAATGTTTGAGGCTCGAATAGAGTAATAATGTCCAGAATAAATTGCATTGAACAGTGGTTAAATAAATGATGGATATGATTTGTTTGGAAACACTGTGTGTGACCCTGTTGGATTTGAAGGATTATTATTGGGGTGATGTTATGAATCGTGGCTCAAAGGCTATTGTTGTATCCTTATAGTGATTATGATGTTGTTCGTCATGACTGTCATATAATGATAATGTGGTTACAATGGTTACTGTGATTTAATAATTATGGGCATATCAAACAATTTATAGTGTAAAATAGTTCAGAGGCCAACAAGCAATTTGTCAAAGAAGGCACCAGTTTGGATTATTGTTTTGGAAAAAAAAATACTTGTTAAACATTGAAATTCTGGACAAAGATGAATTTGTATTGCATATAAGGAAGCATGTTTGGATTTGTTTCACCTGAACAGTATCCATATTGATTCCCTATAATTATAACACTTTTTTCACTAATTACATTCCCTTCACAATCCTGATTTCACTTATTCCATCCCTATTCTGTGATATAAATTTAAAAAGAAAATTTTTGTGTGGAAGCAAAAAAAAAAGGATAACATAGAAAGGGTTGGTGACTGATATTTTTGATATTTTTATATACAGTTAAAATTGTTTTGTTAATTGTTGAAAAGTATTTGTATATGCATTCCCTATCATTCTACCATTTTTCGCTAACTACACTCCCTCCATATTTCCCATGAACCCTATCACTCCCTTGTTCACATGGCAATTAATGAATGCTTTGTTATGGATGGATTTGCATGTATCTCGTGTCAATTTTTGAGCCAACTTTTGATTCATGTAAGAAGAGTGTCATGTACGGTTCATTAAGAGCTTCATTACTAACAAAATGTTGCTACTGGATGATATTTTTCAATAGAGGCAACAATGGTCGAAATAAAATAGGCAGGGGAAATTGGAATCGAGGCCATAGGAGGCCTAGATTTTCTATCCATTTTGACGTTGACTCTCAAGAATTGAACTAGTTGTTCCAAGTTGGGTTCTTTATTTGGTTTTTCCATGGAATAATTCACCCCCGACCAAAAATACCCCCTTTCTAGCCTCCTCATAATATCCATGGCATTATCATTCCTCCACATGTGTCTTTGCATCCTGAAGTCCCCGCAAATGATGGTTGGCAAGAGATCGTCAACCATCCTATCTCTCACCATCGTGGTTGGCCCACTATGTCATTTCCTTTACCACCACCTCTTAATCCCAATTTCCAAATTGCTCATGATGTTTCACCAGTTCAGTCTTCACATGCTAGTAAGAGATTGAAAACTGATATTCCCCAACTTATGCAAGACAAGGGAAAAGCAGATACCTCCACTTCCAATCCCTCCACTCGTTCCTCGAAATATGTGTCATCTTGCCTTCATTTAAAGGATGATTTCTCCCATGTGATTAGAAAGATACATCCCCAAGGGTCCAATCAACCACAGGCTACTCCAGAAAAGTCTAAGGGAAACAACAGTGAAAAAAGGAAAATTGCCTCACAAAGTGGCAAATATGGCTTTTAAATTATGTTTTATATGATTTTAGTTGATGGGGATAGTTCTTAATGGTTTTCAACATTTTTGGACAACAATCTTTGTTTTTGATATTTTGTGGATAATGTGGATAATGTGGATAATCACAAGTAATCACTTACCCTCTTAAGGTTCGATAGACCATTAGGTCTTAGTGGACGTTAATCATCATCATAGTATTCTTTTTTGGATATGATATAAATTATTTCTGATATTTAAATATCCAGTTTAAAATATATTAAAGGGAGTTAAAAGGGTGGTATATGGTCAAAATGATTATCTTTTGTGTGTTATATTTCATGGTTTAAAAAGAAGAAATGACAGGAGTCACAAGGGGTCCCACCTACCTAGTTATTATTAATTAAGACCCTTAACTATATTATTATTATGTATTTCTCCTAAACTAATTAGTTAAGTTAAATCAACTTAACTAAATAAAGTAGTTGAACTACTTCAACTTATTTGGAAAGAATAAAAGTTGAATGAGAAGAAGAGACAAGGGGAGAATAAAAGGAGAAAACAAGTCTAAGGTTTTCTCTTTAGTTACATGAGATAGTTTCAGTTTTCATTCATTTCTGAGTTTATTCAAAGCCTAATTCTCTTCTTGACAGCAGGGTCTTATTGTAGACAGTAAGGTTCAAGACTAAACCACAATTTTCAGACCCTTGTTTTAAAGGTGTTGATCCATCCTTGATAGTTTGTGTATTCTTGTTTGTTTGTGAATTAAGTTTCATGGTTGATAAAGGATATATTGCAAAGTAAAAATGGCAGCAGTTTGTGGCAAGTTGAAACAGATTATTAATTTCAATTTTACTTTACTGTCGGAGTCTTTTTGTATGGTGTTCATCGGGGATATCTAAATCAGACTTTGGCCCATGCTCTCACAGGGGTTTTGTAAAGAGAAAACACGTTTGATATCTCAGAATGAAATAAAATAAGATTTCTATTATGTCTCATATATGTGTATTTGTGACTTGGTTATTTTTCACTTTTGATCTCCATGTTTACTTTATTGCAAAATCTGTGTACATTCCAAAAGATTTTTTTAATTTTATTTTTGCAACATATTTAAGCTATAAATCAACCTTAGTCCTTGTAATTAATACTTGTAGATTGAGAGAATATTTTGAGGCTATAAACACCTGGCTAACATTCCCAACTATCTTTCCCTATCCAGGCAAGATCTGAAAATGATTGAGTAAGGTAATTCATACCTTTTCCTCAACAAATGTCTGATAGTTGAACCCAGTATCTCCCAATGAATATAGCCACTGTACCCCCAACATAGCATCAGTATCTAACAGGTCAACTATGTAAAAGTTATCTACCAGGGTGTAGTTTCCTAGATTGACCTCCAAGTCTAGAACCATGTCCAATAATTTCATAGTGTACCCATATGCCACGGCCACGGTGAACCCCTCAAAATCCTCAATGCATAACCCTCTTCAGGCTACTAAGTAAGCATCGATGAAATTGTTGGTGGCCCCACCATCTACTAAAGTTGTCATATGTTTCCCATATAGAAGGCCCTTGAGCCTAAGAGTGTTGTACCTAGGTACTCCAGAAAGGGTTTCTATGGTTCCCCCTTTCACCTCTCTATGAGGTTTTGTCTCCTCCTTTGGTTGTGCCTCTGCCTGTTTCTGAGGTTTCTTCGGATGTGGATCTGGATCATGTGTAGGATCATCCTTTGAATAACTATATTCATGTGCCGCAATCTCCTCATCCTCCTCCTCACTAATTGATTCCACTTCAATGTAGTGGATTTGTCCCTTTCCCATGCATAGATTCCCTGGGACCCAACGGTCTTTGCAAGAGAAGCAAATATTCTTCCTCATCAACTCCCATTTGGTGTCATCATCCAACTTCGGCTTACCCTTCTAATCCATTTGAGGATTCTTCTGATCCTTGTCTCTCTATGGCACAAAGGGTTTGGTAAAAATTTTGAGTTTCAACACTGAGTCCCCCATGTATCTAGTGTGCACAATGGCCTCCTATAGGGTGTGAGGCTTAAAAGCAGTAACTCATCCCCTCAATGGCTCTGTCAATACCTCGGTGAAAAACATCACCAATATATGCTCTAAAATATCTGATATGATCACTTCCTTCCACTGGAACTCTATGATGAAGGACTTAACTGATCCTATTTGTCTCAACTAGGTCAGATCCTTGAAATGGATTTTTGGATCCCTCCTATCAAACCTCTCCATCAACCTCTCAGTGAAATCCAAATATGAATTAATGTGGTTGTGACCCGTTATCCCCATTTTGTGGATAACTAAGGAGATGATGTATCGAGGCCCTCATGTTTCATAAATGGAATGTCGA
>ML831409.1:21826-35586 GCA_009831015.1 Picea engelmannii | reverse complement strand
AAACAATATAGAAGAAATCACATTCTATTATTACCAAACCCTTAAGGTAGGGCAACACCATACAATGGATCCTATTATGGAAGGGATCCTCTCCTGTTCACTTGCCTCTTCGAGGGGGCATCCTCCTATTGAACTACCACTCCGAATACAATAATTCTCTTCATGTCTCATTACATTTCTTGAGCCCCTTTCTATAGTGCTACTATCACCTAAGAACATTCTAGAGGAGGAATCTTCTAGAAGTAGAACCTTCTAAGAAGTCATCTTACATTTATTATATCTAACTACCATAATGGACCTTATTTAATAATATAGTGGACCTAGTCCACCTTATATTGAATGACCTCCACTATTATCACTATGGGCCCTCTGGACCCCCCCACTACCTCTCTAGCTACCTTACAGCATCCACCACACCAACTGGCTTCCAGAAGGCAATGAGCCTTGCTCCATGAGGTACAAGTCAGTATTATGGTGAGCATAATTTCAATATTTAAGCCATTTGATTATGTTGTATCTTAGATTTCCCTAGATTCCATGATATGTGCTTGGACATTATGCCTTTTTCCTTGCTTTGCCTTGGTGGTTTCCCAGTAAGTGGTTTTCCTTGGGGATGGGTTTGCTACTGGGAAATACCTTAATGAGCCATTGTACCATTCTTGACCATACTTACCACTCTCCATAATTATTCCACTCCATTTCCTTATCTCTTGGTATTTTAGGGTATATTGACCCAAGACGGGGTTGTCCCTCATTCTATGGGAAGAAGAGGCTAAAGGCCCCTAGGGGTTGGTGTTGGGAAAAAGATAAAAGTATTTTATAAACCTTCCAAATGCTTCGCCTAGGGATCACCCAGGAAAGTAATGAAACACTTATCTTTAAATAAAGGGGACCCACAATATAATAATGAAATGTTTTAAATGTTAGTTTAAGGATAGGAGGTCTTATCATGAGTTGACCTATCACATCCATGGATATATATTGGTATGAAATTGTCATCATCTGGTCACCAAACTAGGGCAATGGTTCTCAATTGCATGGTTGAGAGAAAGGGGGTCTCATCACAAGCCAACCTTATCATTTCCATTAGGTGTTTGTGGGTGACATTTCCATCACCTCGTCACGACACTAGGGTAGTGACCTTTAATCTCTCCTTATGCTATTATGAAAGAAAATATAATGAAATAAAGATAAAAGGAAATTGATGGGCTTGGAAAAATTACATTGTGAATGAAGGTAATACACACCCTCGACAAAGGCACTCATGAATGAGACACTATGACCCCTTGTATGTCATGAGCCCTATTCCCATTAAGTCTTGACCCCATCCACCTCATACATTTTACATGGCTTATAGAGGGAAATCTTGGAAGCTCTCCTTGACCTAGGGAAAGATCTACCCAACAAGACACCTTGTCAACCCTCCCATATTTAAGCTTGACAATTCGCATAGTGGCTTTGAGTTGTTAATTGGTTGATATAGTAAGATTTGATGCACATGCTTAGATGGATTATTTATTGATTGGATTCAGTTATCATGATGTTATGACTTGAGATCCTTGGAGAGCGTGTTCATTTGTCTTTGCAGGACCTAGTTGGTGGAAAGTTTTGGCAGAACAAGCCTAGCTTCATCTTCCATGGGGCTACAAGCCCACAGGTCGGATGCCATGGGACTGTATGCCAAGAAATATCAAACTTGGATGACCATGATGATGATTTGGACAACCTATACCACCCCTTACTTGCCAAACAATTTTCCAAGGAGGGGAAAAACGTTCCATTTATGAGTTTGATGTCATGATACCAGGGGCTAGGAAATGGTGGTGAGGTGCCACTCTTTGAAACATGGACGTTTGAGGAGTAGAAGGGTATTCACCATGAGGAGAGTGCTTATATGTTTGACATGTGTCCTTTGGAGGCCTATCCATGCTTCTTCAACACCAACGATTGCCTCAAAGTGGAAAAACATCCCCTAAAGGGGTGACATCCTCCTAAACTAAAGTTTTATTTGTGAAAAAAGAGAAATTTTAAGTGAATTGTTTAATATTACTTTATTAAGGGGGGGAGATTTGGGTTTTTGTCCCCTAATATTATGTTTTACTCTTATTTTGTGGACAAACTATGTTAGCTACATTTAGTATAAATAGAGATCATAAGATCTCATTTTAAACATAACTCTCCCTCTTATGAGAGGCCTTGGTATGAAATTTTTTGCTATATTAGCTCTTTTATCTCTTTTTCACTTGTGTATGGACATACTTATGAATTTTTTATGGAGGAAGTGATGTGCTATCCTTTTAAGGCTATTCTATTGCTATTGTGGTGGATTATCTTGGAATTTTTTCTTGAAATGGTATGGTTTTTACTTTTCTTGCTATCATTTGTTTCAAGTCAAGGTTATTGTGATAGGAACTAGGTGGGAAGTGTAAGAGAATACACCCCCACCTTAGGCTTCATCACTTTATTCTTCATCTTATTTCTTTAACAACGATTTTCTAATAGAAGTATAAGGGCATACACCCTCTTAATTTAAACCCAAGCCTAAATAAACTTACCTTGGGAAGTAAAAGGGCTTACACCCCCAAGGTGTTAGATTATCTAAGCTCCTTTTGACTCCATTAACCCAATATTAAAGGAACTAGTCATACTCTTTTTGCATTGGAGATATAAAATCATTGCCTTGGGAAACACAATTTTTTACCTTTTGAAAGATCTCTCGCTTGGAGTTTGTTTGCCTCATTGAGAGGAGTCTTCCCATACTAGGGAATCCCCCATCTCCCACCACTCTAATTGTTGTTACAAAGTTTAACCTACAACCATTAGGGTTTCATAACCCTAGCTACTAACACTCTCATAACTCCTAAACTAACCCTAGACTAGCTCTCTAACTTCACTCACCTAGTCTACTAACTAGGGCGCATATTTTGGGCTAATTGTTGGAATCTTTTGATGGTTAATTTTTCTTTTGCATACCAGGCTGCAATTTTCTACAGAAAACACATTTTATAAAAGCTTGCTTTATTCAGCCTCATAGTGCCATTTTTCAGTCATAATTGATTCCCTAATTCATTGATAATTTTGTTGATTAATCGCATGTTTTACATGTCGATTTGAATGTCTTACTCGTTGATATAAATTGTCATCTACTTCTAAAAATTAGGGACATAAATCTTAACTTGTTGATCCACACTAATGTTATTGGATTAATTGGTAAATGCGGACATAAACAGATCTCCCTAGATCTAGAACAAAACATAACAGAATATGACGCTTTCCCTAAGCTCTAACTATTGAGTTCACTACTTAACAAAAGATAAGAAACATATCGTTTAAATATCGCTTCCTCTTGCCATTTTCATCTTAGATCCACTCTGGCACTCCTATGATATTGAACTTGTAAGGAAAAACAAGCCAACCAAAGTGAAAGCGATATAATAAACTCAACGAGAACCTATGTATGTGATCAAGGAATCATACAATAACAAAAAGC
Organism: Picea engelmannii; assembly: GCA_009831015.1. NCBI lineage: Eukaryota > Viridiplantae > Streptophyta > Pinopsida > Pinales > Pinaceae > Picea > Picea engelmannii. Next base: position 32,096 of record ML831409.1, on the reverse strand, counting down.
AAGTTTTATGGGAAAGAAACATATCACTGCATTATATTAAAATGAAAGTAGAGATTACAACCAAAGCCTTGATGTCACAAGGTCCCCTTTCGATGGCCCTTTGCTCCAACACACACACTTTCTCCAAAATTGAATGAAGAAGATCCACAATGACTTGATGAACTAAAATGAAGCCCTCAAGTATGAATTGAAGTAGAATTCCTCATTCAATTCTTAGCCTATTCAACATTAATTTTTCTTGAATCAAACTTCACCTTTTCCATGAGAGATCCCTCTTTATATATGAGAAAGAGATATGGTTGAAGAGATTAGGATGATCCCACCAAATCAAAGAAGAAAGTAAGATCCAAACCATTTGGATGCCGCCTCATCTTCTAGAATATCCCCTTCTATAACTTTTGTGAAACTTAACCTTTTCTTAGTCTTTTGACATCGTCTCACCCTAGATATAGAGAAGGCTACAAAGACATTGCAGGCTAGCTTCAGGGTAGGGGGTGACGATCAGGCATCGTCGCACCCTGTGTATAATGTAGCCTGCGAAGACCTTTCTTCATAAGGTCTTTGAGAAAATAAAGTTAGTCACTTCCCTCATGGAAAAAGACTAGTTTTGGGAACATGAACACATGTTTTTCAATGGATCACTGGGGTGACCAAAATAATGTGTAACAACTAACATATATTATTGCAAGTTGGATTTTCTTGTGTCTTGGGAAGGTACAATCATCCGGAGAAGTATTATACCTGTGGGGAAACAATTACTTGACTTACAAGGCACCTCTTCCCACTTTTCTTTCCAGTTAGACTTGACCTCTATGGGATTCACTTCCATTTCCCTCCATCTCCATCTCAATCCCCCTAGGTTCACTGGGATCGCCTCCCTAGAGTGACCTAGTCACCCTTGAAGTGCGAGACCTACATCGAGGTGAAATTGGGTGTAGGATTCCCAAGTTGTAGCTTTTTCTTTGTGGTTGGGTTTGGATTTTCCCAACCTACAACTTATGCTAAAACATGACCCAAGGTCACCATCCCATGATACCAAAACTCGTGGGCCTCCCCATATTAGTGCAAGATGTCAAAGTTAATATATTTTGACTTTGTCATTGGGTTGAGATTGAAATAAGTGTCAATATTCTATACCCATTCCTGATCTGAGCATCGATATGACTCCTTGAAAGTAGGAATATTTAGCTTTCTCAATTTCTTAATGAAGTCCATGTTTTGATTTTGCACATTGCCCCTCTGTTCCATGTGTTACACATTATTTTCGTCATCCCTATGACTATTAATGATGTAAACCTATATGTTGTCTTAAGAAGGATTAGTGACCTGAATTCTTGAGGAAAGAAGGGAGCAGAACTTTGCCTGAGAGAAGAAGTTGTATTTTCCTTTGTAAAAACCCTATTAAGGAGGATCGTCACACCCTACCTAATGTTAGGGGTTTGATGATTCCAGATCATCGCATGTTGTACTATACCTGGCCTATGACATCATCGCACTCTGCTCAATTATAGGGGTAAAATGATTTTTGTACATGGGAAAAACAAGCATCTTCTCGATGCTTCTAGAAGGAGAAGCTTCTCTGGTGAGGTGGCCTCCGATCGGTTTGGATCTTATATGCTTTTCTAATTTAGTGGGATCATCCTAACCTCCTCATCTTATCCTCTTCTTCTTATAAAAGGAGAGGAGCTCTCATGGAGAAATTTAGATTGGAAATTTGGCTTGAGATTGTTAGCTTGGTTAGAGTGGTTTTTAGTTTTGCTTTGTCAAGATAGATTGTGAGTCACTTTTAGATCTACAGTCTCAAAATTCTTGGAGCATAAGTGTGTGGGAAATGAGGGACAGTTGGAAGGGACCTTACCACATCAAGGCTTTGGTTATAATCTCTCTTTCTATTATTTAATATAGATGCACTTTTCTTTCCTATATGAATATTATTTGTCCATATTGTATGATTCCTTGATCACATACATAGTTTCATATCAAGTAGGCTTTGTTATTCTTGTCTTCGTTGGCTTGTGTTCTTTTGCAGATATTTCTCCATAAGCCCCGTGACAGAGCTTAGATTGCATTAGTGAAGTCGGATCTTCGATATTTAAAAGGTATGTTCTAGATCCATTTCTCATTTGATAATTGAAATCTAAGGAAATAGTAGTATATTGTCTTGTTCTGTTTTAGTTTTGTAGTGAAGCTAGGGAGATCAATTTGTGTCTTCACTTACCGATAAGTCCCATAACAAAATTGGCGACCATACTGGGGAACGAACTGTTTTACTAGTTTTTCTTTCTTTCTTTCTTTGATTGTTTGGGCTATGTTTTATGAGTCACTGGGAGATCCAGCTTGACTCTCTGACTGTTTAAATTCACTGGAAAAACCTTCTTAATTTTAATTTTTTCCAATTTTTTTCATTTGATCACCGCACCCTGCTTTGAGGGACGGTGAGATGATGTATGATCGTTGCACTCTTGGTTGAAGATACATGTGAATTTGTCACTATGTGTCCCTTCTGTTCCCTATGACAATCTAGGATCGTCGCATTGTGTTCATCTTACAGCTCGCGATGATTTGGAAATTTTTTATCTTTTAGTGGTTTTTCTTGCCCATATCTTAGATATGGTTTTCTGGTGAATTTTTGGGTTTGATTATGGTCTGTTTACGATCTTCTTGACAATATTTCAGTCTACTTTTATCCACCTTTACTTTGTTTTAGCTTGTTTTCTTTTGAAAGATTTTATCTCTTGTTTTGAGTATCTTTCAGTTACAAAGCTTTGTTTTTCTTTAGAATTGTTTAGTGAAAAGAACACTTCTTTTTTCTGAATAACTCGTGTTAAAAGAGAAACTTTGTTTGGGTTGATTTTGTTTTGAAGAATTTCTCTATTTCTTTTAGTGCATCTTTGAAACAAAAAAATTTAATTTCTTGCTTTGCATTATATTGGGGGCATCCTTGCATTTGAAGTAGCGAAATTGCATGATTTGGGGGGGGCAAGAATCGTGTATTGGTGTACAGTCTCTTTGACTCATTTCTTGAAGATCTTGATATTGATGAGTTTAATAAATTTTCGAACATTGTGCATCTAGCAATGATAAACGTTTTCTCCTTCTCTTAATATTTACAGTATCATTTCTTTGCATTGTTTAGATTTGGTCAAAACATCATTTAGGCCATGCCATTTTCCTCTTGAGTAAACAACAACCTTAAAATAAAGAGCTAATAAAAATTGATTAGACATTTTTATATTTTCGGGTAGCAAACCCACATTATATTAGTTGTAGGGATTTGGAATAGGTGTGAAAGATCACTTTCCAAAGTTGCAAACAAACATAGTATCTTGTGATAGGGAGAGTTCAAATCCACTTGCTACATTTTGTCTTGGGAATCCATTCTAACACAAGGGTCAATCACGAGGTCTCACTAGGACTGGCATAGTTATTCACCCTGCTTTGTTGGTCTTAGTGTAGATATTGCATGTATTTTGGGGGTCACTTGAGAATAAAATCCTGTGGGGACATTCTTGAGTTGATTTCGGGCTTAGATACCCTGCCTTTGCACATGGATCGAACTGTTGATTGTTTCCCTAGGCATCATTATAGTAATTAGTAACCTTAGTGGCCTATCTCTTTATTGTCTTTACATGAGATGACTGTGGAGGGGAAAGTCTTCATGGTACCTGGAATCGACGTTGGCTAAACCCACTCGAGCTCCTTGGAGGATATACCCATGATTATGTGTGGGACCTTGCACCAAGGCATAAGTCCGTTAAGAAGGTCATCAACATAACTTTTCCACTTGTTCTATCTCAACCCCTTCTTACATTGTTCCTGTGATGTTGGATTTCATCACCAACTAGTGTGTTCATTGTAAGAAAGTTTTGATTGCTTGTTTTCTTCCTAAATTTTTAGCATGTGTAGTTTGTTTTCCCTACAAGACTCTAGGTTGGATCTTTATTTCATGGTGCCATTTCCTAGAATGACTAATGAGGGAACCCCTTTTCTAGGGGAACCTTTTGTTTTTTCTTCTTAAGAAAAAATTGGTCCTCCTCACATCGCTACTTTGAGCCTTCCAGGTCTCACAATTGGATTACCGGTATGGTTGTTTTCCACTTAGGTAATCTTGAATGCATCTAGTGCTTTGGTTGCAAGAAATTTTCCCCAAGAACATCAACCTCATGTTGATCCTTCACCTTCTTCACTAGTAATATCTTCTTCGCCTTCTTCACTTGAAAGGTCTTCTTCCATTTCATCTTCTTCGCCAAGTGAAAGATCTGAAGCTAGTAACCCGGTGGATAAGAAGAAGAAGAAAAGGAAGATTAAGAAGAAGAAAAATAAGAAAGGGTCCAAACTTCCAACCACTGCCAAACATGTTGGGAAACAACCATTCACTGATAATCGTGCTAGGAGTGTTGATCATACCAAGATCACCCAAACAACTTGTAAGCCCAAGTACCCTTGCAGGATTTGTAAGGGTATCCATCTTCTTAAGGATTCCCCTGGTCTATCTAAGGTTATAGAAGAATGTTCTATAGATCCTTGCCAGTCCATGTCGTCGGCCTCTGAACAACATGTTGGTGACCTCCCGTTAACTAGTCACGATACAGTTGGGAAGAAGAAAATTAAAGTAAAGTCCTGTGTATGTTATGCAAAGGGAGTCATTTAACTCACCTTTTCCCTCGTATGGATGAAGCCTCGAAATTATTGGAAGACATGATTGTTTCACAGCCTCAACTTCCAGCTGCTTACCATAAGATTTCTCTCAAACCCTCTGTAATTGATGGAATGATTAATCTGGTCCCTTTGTCGATCAATCTGGTTGATCATGTCATCACTCTGGTCATGTCCTTAGTTGAACCAGTTGACAAAGTGATTGATTTGATCCCATCCTTGGTTAATCCCACTCTCCCGTTAGAGAGTGCAACCCAAGAAGTTGATCCATTTCCATCTGTCGACCCCATTCTCCCCTTGGAGAATGAAACCCAAGTGGTCGATTTGATATCATCATTGGTCGATCCCACTCTCCCGCTAGAGAGTAAACCCGACATTTCCGATATTTTTCTCGTTGATACAGAATCTACCGTGTTGGGGGGCATTCCCCCTTCTCCCGTGGAACCCCCTCCAAGTGATGAGGCCATCCTCTTCGATTGGGGTGCACTAACTGGACCTCATCTTCCTGCTCACATTCCTTTCCATATTACAGTACAGGTTTGTGGTTGGGACGTTCCTCATATGATGATATATTAAGGTGCGTCTGTTAGTATTTTTTCCTCTATTGCTTGGCAAGATTTGGGTTATTCTAAGCTTGTGTCAGTTACGCAAAATATGTTAGATTTTAACAGAAGAACCATTCAACCTTTTGGGACCCTTCCTCAGTTTCCTGTAACATTGGGAGGGATACTTGTCTTTATTGACGTCATGGTAGTCCAAGACCCCTTGGATTTCTCTTTGCTCCTTGGGAGAGATTATGTCTATTCCATGAAAGCTATTGTGTCCACTCTTTTTTCGTGTGATATCTTTCCCTCACAATGGAAGGATTGTGACTATTGATCAACTTTGATTCATTGGTATTGACTTGACCTCAATGACCTCCCTAAACGGTTCTTATATGTAGTCAATATCACCCATGCCACAGGGAAATTATGTGGCATTGTCTCCCATGCCTTCCGTTGCCGATGAAGATGAATTGGATCTGGTAGCTGACATGGTGATCTCTTCGATAGGGATTTTAGAGCTTGATCACTTTACCCTCAACATGGTGTCTTTCCAGAGTGTTGTTCTTTCGTCCAGTGAAGATCTCTTGGAAGCCATGACTGAGTTTTTTCCCTTGATATGGTGTCCTTCCAGAGCATTGTTCTCTTGGAATCCATGATCAAGAAGAGAGCGATGAGCATGGTTTTCTGATTTCAAGTCATTAAAAAATAAAACCATCCTTGAGCGTGGTTTTCTGATTTCAATCTCGTTAAAAAATGAAACCAGTTGTGAGGATAGTTTTGCATCTATGTAGAAGCCTCGTTAAAAAATGAAACAAATCTTACGAGCATGGTTTTTTGATTTCAAGCTCGTTAAAAAATGAAACAACGATCTGGGGATTGAACCTGGATTCTCGAGCATAGTTATTCTCTTGTGTCAAGCTCGTTAAAAAATGAAACAACTTCCCCCTCTCTATTTGAGTCAAGTCCTTTGTCTAGTATTTGAAGCTTCATTTCATCCACCTTTGCAGTTGGACGAAACAAAGCTTGGGGGGATTTTCTTACAGCCTCTAGACTTCATGTTGAAGTTAAAGCCGCTAGTTTCTTAAGCTGGGGGCTAAGTACCAACCATCCCTGTGTTATGCATTGGGAATTCCAAGCATAGTTTTCTAGGGTTCAAGATTGTGTAAAAATGAAACCACCTACCTCAAGCATAGTTTCCTTTGGTTCAATCTTGTGTAAAAATAAAACCAGGTCCAAGCATAGTTTTAGCTAGTTTTAAGCTTGTGAACAAATAAAATCTATCCCTGGCATAGTTTTGTTTTGTTTTAAGTTTGTGTAAAAATGAAAACAATCACGAGCTTAGTCTTTGGTATTTCTCATGCTTGTAAATCAATGAGAATGTAACCGAGTATATTTTTATCACTTTTTTGGACTCGTAAAGGTTATACGAAAAATGAACCCCCTGGAGTTCCCTTTAATCTATTTTTAGACTCTCTAAACATGAAAATATTGCCGAGCGATCTTGTTCTTTTCATGCTCATTAAATTATTTGAAAAAAACATCTTTTGAGCAGTAGTTTATCTCTTTTTCAGTCTCATCAGACTACTTTAAGAAAAAGGACATTTTGGAGTTTCCTTTAACTGTTTTTCGGACTCTCTAAACATGAAAAAACCCTTGAGTTTTCTTTCTTTGGACTCATAAAAAAACATTGAAAGGCCCATATGGGACCTAACCACTCCTTCCTCGGGTTCGTTAAACATACTCTGAGGGACTCATCTGAAGGATGAGATTATATTTCAAGCATATGTTATCCTCCTCAATATTGTGTAAAAATAAAGAGGTGCTCGTCAGAAATGGTGGGGGAAAAATCGGGAAAGAAATGTATCTAAACTTGTATTCTATGGAAGAGTCACTTTTGAACATGACACCCTTTCACTCACTTTGTGTCTAGGTTGGAAAATCCACTTGTCTCTTGATCATACTCCTTTATAATATTACCCATCGATCTATGATCCCTATTGTTGAGTCAATGTTTCCAAGATAGTTGCCGTGTCATCAATATGTTCAAAGAGAAGTTCAACCCGGAAAGCCTTGTATTGCGTCGACCATTTCTACAATGCTTAAGCCTTCTATTGCGTCGTCCATTTCTGCAGTCCTTAAGCCTTCTATTGCGTCATCCATCCCTGAGTCAGTTCTGAATCACTTGTTACTCTGGTCTACCTCAAATATTTTTACCCGTTTCGTTTCATTGATGGGGGATACATTAAGGCCCTCCTGTGACGAGTCTTTTCCTGTCGAATTCAACTCACTATCCAGGAATTAGACTTAGAAACTAATTGGTACCTTGGAACTTCCATGCCTCAATGGCAGGTTTCCTTGCTTTCGATAGTGGGTTTTCATCATTGACCCCTGATCGGGAGATTCCATCGAGTGTTCAACTTCAGCTCATTAATTCACATTAGTTGGATTGTAATAGAGTACCTTGGGAATTATTGACATTAATGGTTATTTCCCTCACACTTGTTAACTATATTCATTAATGACCAATAATAAAGTGGTTTCTACCATGTTCGACTTCAACACATGTATTCGCATGGTTAGATTTGTACTATAGAGTGGTGGAGATGAAGATCCTGAATATTTTTTGATTGATTCAGGTTGCATTGGAGTATATTCAGATTGTACTGTTGCATATATCCACAGTGTATGTCTCGTGGCTATGCTCAAATTTGAGCCTTTAACACATAGATCCACAGTGTATTTTTGGTGGCTATGTTCAAATTTGGGTCATAATGGCATGGATCCACAGTGTATGTTTGGTGGCCATGACCTGTCTTACTTGACATGGATCTTTGCATGTCAAAATTTTTGTTTTGAGTCATTTGTATTCTGAGTATGGAAATTCTACCTTAATGATGATATATTATTGTACTGTATTTCCTTGTTTGTTGACAGGTTTCTGACCGACATGTTCCTTGTTTCCTGCACACACTCGACAAAGTATTTCAGATATCACTTTGTTCTAACTTCATACTTTGGGGGGCTCTCTGTTACACATTATTTTCATCATCCCTATGACCATTAATTATTTAAACCTATCTGTTGTCTTCAAAAGGATCAGTGGCTTGAATTCATGAGGAAAGAAGGGAGAATAAATTTGCCTGAGAGAAGAAGTTGTCTTTTCCTTTGTAAAAACCCTATTAAGGAGGATCATCACACCCTACCTAATGTTAGGGGTGTGATGATCCCAGATCATCACATGTTGTACTATACCTAGCCTATGACATCGTTGCACTCTACTCAGTTATAGGGGTGTGACGATTTTCATACGTGGGAAAAATGAGCATATTCTCAATGCTTCTAGAAGGAGAAGCTTCTCTGGTGAGGTGGCCTACGATCGGTTTGGATCTTACTCACTTTTATGATTTAGTGGGATCATCCTAACCTCCTCACCTTATCCTCTTCAACTTATAAAAGGAGAGGAGCTCTAATGGAGAAAATTACATTGGAAATTTGGCTTGAGATTGTTAACTTGGTTAGAGTGGTTTTTAGTTTTGCCTTGTCAAGATAGATTGTGAGTGACTTTCAGATCTATAGTCTCAGAATTCTTGGAGCATAAGTGTGTGGGAAATGAGGGACAATTGGAAGGGACATTACAATATCAAGGCTTTGGTTGTAATCTCTCTTTCTATTATTTAATATATATGCACTTTTGTTTCCTATATGAATCTTATTTGTCCATATTGTATGATTCCTTGATTACATACATAGTTTCATATCAAGTAGGCTATGTTATTCTTGTCTTTGTTGGCTTGTGTTGTTTTGCAGATATTTCTCCATAAGCCTCATGATAGAGCTTGGATTTCATTAGCGAATTCGGATCTTCGATATTTAAAAGGTATGTTCTAGATTCATTTCTCATTTGATAATTGAAATGTAAGGAAAGAGTAGTGTATTGTCTAGTTTTGTTCTAGTTTCGTAGTGAATCTAGGGAGATTAGTTTGTGTCTACACTTATCGATAAGTCCCATAACACCATGATAGAACAATAATATATAAAATGCATGTATGCCTGGAACTTTGGTCCCAATGCCAAATAATATCTCTTGTACTTCCTAAATGGGTCTTGTGGCACTGCTTTTCCCTGTTCTGGTTGTCCTCCTGCATGTCCTAGTTGTCCCAGCAGTTTTCCCCCTGGAACTATAGATATAGAGGTCAATGAATCCTCCCAAATGATGTCCAAGCATGGATAGGTGAAGGATGTCCACTCGCTCCACCCTGAGATCTAATAGATCCACTAGAACCACCTCCCTCATGTCCTCCTGAACCACTCGCTCCTCCTACCGCGTTGGCACCCATACTGCTCACATTGTGTTGAATCATCTGTGTGTCGATGGCCATTTTTTTTCTCGATGGCGTTCATCATATCGCGATGTCCTCAATCTAGGTCATTCAATATGTCATGTGTACTGCTAGAATGTGTCTTGGGGCCTTTCCCCCTGCCCTCTAGTGTCTCGCACCTGTCAACTATAGTCCTCTCTATGTTTGCTTCTGTGTTAGAACTGATTTGATCCTTGTCCTCTAAATCTGGATTTGTATATGACTGAGTGTGGAAGGGAGTGCAATCCCTTCTATTCTTATCTCTTATGTCTCTACTATGTCCCCTATGGTACTGAATGTACTCGTCACCAATATGACCTCGACCCTATGGGTATTCTGCACATGTTTCTGGAATCGTTGGGTCATTAGAAAGAAATTCTTCACAGGATGTTAGGAAGAAGGCTCTCATACCACTGAAATATCCTCGATCCAGTGGATCTGGATAGACTCTACTGAAACTGATGTCTCGGCTCTCATATATGATACTCTAGGGGTTTTTGGATTCTTTTTAGTCACTTGTTTAACATGATTGGTGATTTTGCATGTGTGTGTCATATAAATAAGTGTTTGAGAAGAATATATGATGCATGTGAAATAAAGGAACCAACACAACTTAATTGCATGTATTATGGAAAATAGCAGGAAATACAATGTGCATGTAGGAAATATAGAAAATACTCATCGGCTAGATCTCATAAGAGTTTATCATTG
>ML831408.1:14642-54513 GCA_009831015.1 Picea engelmannii | reverse complement strand
ACATAGATCAATAAGCAAGCATAAAAAAACTAGAGCTTTGAACCAATACCCACAAGAGAAATTCCAGAGACACCCACACAAGGGAAATACTATCAATTAATCCAAAAAACCATGCCCCCAACTTGTTTCCTGGAAAAGTGAAGCCATCAATGTGCAAAAGGAATCAATGACTAAGGAATCAACATGCAAGCATTAAAAAACAAGAGCTCCAAACCAATACCCACAAGAACAACAAAAAAGATAAGCCCATAGTCCACTTGCACAAGTGAAACCTTAGTGCCAAATAGAGCAATGAAGCATCTTCCTCCTAATGGTGTACATTGTCAAGGATATTATAATAAAACTTAATTTTTGTGATTATTTCCCATCCACATGGTAAGAGAAGAATGGTTAAAATTTAGAGGTTGTTGTCATATTGGAAGTTTATTTGGAAGTGGATCATAAATATCATTAGTCATAGAGTATGAGTAGAAAGCATAATTGGTATGTGTGGGCTATGCAAGGTGGTATGATGCCCCATATAAGTAAACATATGTTGGTACACTACTACATAGAGGTGGGGGGGGGGGGTGAGACTACTTGAGATAATAAATGATCAAATTGTCTCAACTTGAGATCAAAAACACTTGTGTATTGACTCAAACATTGTGTTTAAGCAAGTGTCTTTAATTGAGACAATAAAAAATTGTCTCTATGGAGACAATATATAACAAAGATATTGTTCTCTTTAGAGATGATATCACTTTTGTCTCTATAGAGACAATATATAACAAAATGTATAAAAAAGTTGCTTCAACATAAATAAATATATATATATATATATATAGATAAAAGTAAACTACAATATCAAGGAAACACAATGTATAAAAAAAAGTTTCTTCAACATAGATATTATTTAAAAAAAAAAAAAACTACAATATTAAAGCAACACAATGTATAAAAAAATATTTCTTCAACATGAATATTTAAAAAAAAAAGTAAACTACAATATCAAGGCATGGTGGAATCGAACCACCAAACTCCTACTAGTAAAGAAGGTGCTCTTCCATTGAGATAACACCCTTTAAATAATTAGGAAGGAGGGATAGGTAGTCGTGAAAGTCTCAAAAGAGGCATCAAATAGAAAAGTTGGCTTTCATTAGGTTATTTGATTGGCTCCATTCTAAACCGATAAATATGTTACAAAGCCAAGAGGATACTCAAAACCAATATCCAATTAATTGAACAAGCAAATGGAGCAAGGAAACAACCAACAAGAGGCATGCAACATCAAACAAGATGAGGTATTCATAAACCTTCAACATTTAGTAATAGATGCCAAGGAAGTCACAACTCTGGCCTCATCCATAATAGTTGTTTTCGATATGGGAAGTAATGGAAAAGAACTTCTCTTTGAAAGCCCTCTTTGAAAGCCCTCAATGATAGTGTAACAACACTTTGAGAAAGATAAAATTATGTGTTTGAAAAATATCTATAATTTGCAATCACAAATCTTTGCAAAAACCTTTGACCTCATTAAGGGAAAGCATGAGCATCAAATAAAAATTATTGGAACAAAGTAAAAACTAATTTTTTTTCCATGGCATACCCTGTAATACTCATAACCGTATTCTTATCCCAAACTACTAGATCAGTTGGGGTGTACAATGAAAATATAATTTTCTGAGACACTAGTCTTCGTTTCACTAGCTAAAAAAATGCTCTTTGTATCATATTCAAAATTTCTATATTTCCCTTATATTCATATTTTTTCCAAAAAAACTTATCTTGTATTCACATGGTCCTTGGAGTTTCTACTCTCAAAGGAATCTATAACATTCATTCTCTCCAACAACTTTCTAAATGAATTTCAAATTGAGGAGATCCATGTAGTTAACCACATAAAGGGGTTTCACAAATTACATCAACGTAGTAAATGCTCGTACCTTGCCCTATACTTCTATGATACTATTCATCCAAGGAAAGATGTCAACATGGCATAATAGGGGAGCCCAAGTAAGAAGGATCTATCACTAGGACTAACTAAATGACAAATTTAGCAATTGATAAGTGTCATTATCATATATTAGATGCCATGATAGATAAATATATATCACTCTCATTTATCATTTTAATGTACATCTTATAGGATTTGGTCACCTAGTTTTTTTGGCTCGAAAAACAAAAAATTTCAAGGAGAATTAGAAAGGAAGATCATTCCAACATCATGGTTCATTACAATCATTGTTGTTATTTAACCAAGGAGAAATAAGAGAAATAAAAATGGGGCTCTTTCAATGTGCTAAAGATGTGGAGGCCCTCAACTTAGCCTATTTAGTTAACGACAAGTATATTGTTACCATTCAAATAGGGACAAGTATGCATTAGAATTAGGGAGGCACCTACTCACCCTTATCGACTAGGAAAATAATCATCTTGAAAGACAAGTAACTATAGTTCTTGACCTCTTTGAACACTCTCTCCCACTTTGTGGATCCCATTGTAATCAATTTCTCTTCATATGGACAATGGCCTCCCTCCACAATCAGGTGCCTCAACCAACATTGTAGATTCCAGCTAATACTAGAAATTTTCAACAAGAATCAATGCACTTGGAGCAACAAAACCAAATCAGTAAGAGAGTTTGACCTAAGCCAAAGGAATCCTTATATTTCTAGTGCATCTCACTAGTGCATGCCAAAGGAATCCTTATTTTTCTAGCATATCTCAATAGTTCATGTTTGTTGAAGCATTGTGGACATTTACCAACAAATAAATTAGAGTCCACAAACTTTAACCTAATAGCCAAATGCATGATTCATATTGTCGTAATATTATGTGAGATAATACCCTAACATGAGCATTCTGAGACACATAATCTTTATAAGAATTTATGGAAATTACTATGTTTATATACATAGTAATCTATAGAAATTGATATTAAGATTATTATGGCTAATTATGAGACATATCCTTTACCAAAGGTAAAAAACTTGAAAGTAAAAAGTAAATAGACAAAACTCTAAGTTATGGATTAATAGGTACTAAATGGATGAAAGGAAGTATATGTTGTGCAAACTCACTAAGAAATCAAACATGTCTAGAAAAATACAACCAAGGCCACTTCTAACAAATACACATGTGTTAATAGAAATCTCACCTTACCCTGTTTGCATGCATTTTGGTCGTTTGACTTTTGGTGTGCTCTTTGATTACTAGTTGGCCTTAAGAGTCTATATTGAGTCCTCATTATTATGGATAGTGGAGTCCCTTTAGCTCCCTCATTTATTGTTGCTTACCCAATGATGCCTACTTAGTTCATGGGGATGAATCCTCATGTCTCTTATAATGGTGTGCAGAACTTCGGTACTCAGTCCGCGCCTTGGGTCTCTAGTTAATCTCCCGTTGATATGCCTTCACCCTTGCAATCCTCTTTCTGGTCCACTTATATGAATCCTAGCATTGGATCCGGGGGCACCATGGCCCCATTTCCTACGTCCTCATTTGATATGAGTCGTGTCCCTCAACCAAATTTTACGACGGGGGGTTGGAACCTCCCCTCTTACGGATCCAGTCCTAGCTACGCTCCTCTAGAAGCCAATACTCAGATGGGTGCTTACTCTACTTACTACACCCCATCCATATATCCTTCATCTTCCATGTCAGTTCCTTCGAACACTTTCCCCATGATGAGTACTCATGTATACCCGGGTGTTTCTTATGGGGAGAATCAATTTTATGGTTTGGGCTACCCTCTTTATGGATCCCCTTCACAAGAGGGCAACATATATCCTCACGTGAATAGTCCTTATCATACTTCCATCTCTTCATAGACTTCAGTCATGATGCTTGTACACACCTATTCAAATCAGTTAGGCGGAGGATACTACCTCTCCGGATAGGGACATGGGGTAAACCAGGATCCTTCCTGGCCTGCAATGCTTCAAAGTCAATATTTCCCTGGACCTTGGCATCAAATTCCACATATTACCGCTAGTGCAGTCATTGTCAGTCATACTGGAGCTCCATCACCAACCTATTCCAGTCATGTTGGAGATGGGTCAACTACTTCTATAAGTCCTATTGACAATTCGCACCCGATTGTTGCTAGTCATGTTGGGGGCACCACTCTAATTACTGCAAATCATATCAATATCGCATCTCCAACCTATGTAAATCATGTAGGATATGACTCTCCCACCTCTGCTTGTCATGTTGAGAGTATGTCACCGGCCATTGTGAACATCGTTGGGGGCATTGAGAAGCCTAGACGTCTCAAATGTAAGCCTAAGTTCCTTTGCATGACTTGCGAAGGAGATCAACTTACTTGTCTATGTCCATCTATTCCTGATATACCAGAAGCGTGGGGATAACCTAAGGGCCCTTCGGATTCTAAGGAATTTGTGGTTTCCCCGCATCCTATTTCTCCTTTGATTGAGATGATGGTAACACTGTTGCAATCCTCTCCTAGAATCACCCCCATTGTCGAGGGTGATGCATCCCCTATTCCTATTATCGTGCATCCTCTTCAACCTAGAGTTGAAGAAGTGGTCATACCAATGCAATCTCTAGCCAATCCTACTCTCCTTGTAGAGGGTGATACATCTTTCAACCATGTCATCAACATTCATGATCCTACACCTTCTGAATGAGAGAGATTTATTCTCTCCCCGAGTGCTCTCCCTCCAAGTCTCGAGGAACTTCCCTTCGATTGGGATGGCCTGGTAGGGTATCCCATGCCCCCACCTATGCCTTTTCCTGTAAGAGACATTATCCAATCTATCATAGAAACTATATACTCCATCAGTGATTTATCCTCCTCGAATTGGAGAGATTTGGGTTCTCCCAAGCTTATTTCGGCTATTCATAAAATACTGACATTTCACATAAGTTCAGCATGGGAGCCTTGGTCTCCCCCCAGACTTGTCGCTTAGAATCTCCCAAACGAGTTTAGTTTAAGCTCTTTTCTGACTTGTCTAAAAAGAGAAAATATTGTCTAGTTATTTGTCCCTTTCACACTTGTTAAATTGGAATTGAAAGGTCATGAGTCTTAGTTAATCTCTTTTATGACTCGTTATCAAAAACTGAAAAGATTTCCAAGTGAACTTCTCCCTTTCACACTCGTAAATTGGTTTTGAAAAGACATCTATTTGGCACAAGTTTATCCCCTTTTCACACCAAGTAGACTAAAATACATAAAAAAAAATGACATTTTTTGGTGTTAAGTTGTGATTGCATCTCATGCCCTCACTTACAATATTGAGCATATAGTCGGTTCCCACTTTGCGTTATAAATTGTTTGCCTCAACAGTTTTTTATCTTCAACCAAGAAGAGCCTTGTTTATATCCTTCGCAATTTGACACCCTATACCTAGGAGGGAACATTCCCCTTAGTGTCCATCTCCCGCATACACTTCCCTGCATTAAGTATAGGTATGATCCACTGTTGGAACTAGTTTTTCTTACTTGTGAAACTCGTTTCCTCCTTTGTATCATAGCATTCATTTGTCTATGAAAAAACAAAAAAAATATGGGCAGGAAGGGAGTATTATCTTGTATCGACAGCAGTCGTGTCGTCTTTGAACAAAGCACAAATTTATTGAGTCGATTCATCATCATAATTATGGGATTAGCATGGCCTTAGGAATTTGATCTCGTTATAGAGTCTTCTCTACCGACCAGTTACTCTTCAAGTCCTTAGAGAGAACTTCATTGATGCCTCCTGCATCTCATGATTTTATCATCGGGTCTATGTTGTCGGAGTCCTCCATATGTCTCATGCTCTTGTTTAAAGGAAGTCTATCAACCTGTGTCGACCACTCCTCAGAACTCTTGACTTTGCATGTCAGCCATACACTCAGTTTGTCTCAGAATCACATGATATTGTAGTCCTATCATGCACCATGGCCCTACTTTCTCATTGGTAGGTAACCTTGAACCTAGCAGTCGACATTTCATCATTGGTTGTTGACTAGGTGGTTTCCCTTGTGTTCGACGGCAATACACCTATTCACACATTGGGATTCATGCAGTGTCTTGGATTCCATTAGCCTTATTGGTGGTTTCCGCATTTTTCAACAGTTTTCATCATTGGATACTATTCAAAGGGTCTTTTTCATGTACTGCTTTCACTTGGCACACGTGAAAGACGTACAGGGTCGTTGGTTCGTGAACATGTTCTCCGTCCGATTTCCACCAAATCATGAAGCTCCTTCTTTGTACCTCGTGTTGACCGATGAGAGATGCCTTAATGCTCTCCTTTCAATGGGTCTCTTTCCATCGACTTCAACCCATTTATTCTGGAAACAAAACCTAGAGTATTATGAGTACCTTGAGGCTTGCAGTCATCAATGGCAGACTCTCTCACCATCGACGATTGGGAATACATCAATGTCTCCTGATCGATGGATTCTTTAGGTGTTCGACACTGACTCCTTTATTCACACTTGTAAGAATGTACTCAATGCCTTGATACCTACTTTCATTATCGGTAGGTTGTCTCGCGTTTGTTAACGATATACATCAATGACTAGTAATCAAACGATGTCTCATTATATTCGAACTCAACTCCTTTATTCACATGATGTAGACTTGCACCTTTGGCGGATTGTGTAGAAGACTTGAAGAAATCACTATGTGGCTGCAAATTTCCTGAGTTGTTGCTTCCTTTTCATTGGACCAGTACCTATATGACTTTAGTGAGAATGGGAGATCAGATTGTACTCCATGGTATATAGATATCTTCATATTTTTTTTGAGACTGGTTCTACTAGGCCTTGTTCGTCACTATGAAAACTATTGGCATGTAACCGCATTTGTATTTTCCTATTCAGGGCCACAGACACTTGTTTGGTATATTTTCACATGGATTTGCAGTGTAATTTTTGGTAGCCATGTATGCAAAGATAGTGCAGAATGTAATGAGCAATTGAGTTCTTCCAGCTGGTTCCCTACCACTCCACTTCTAGTTTATTTATAATGTATTTCGGTCATCGCAGATACTCCTCTGACCTCACACATTAGGGGGCATCTATTAGAGCAATATTTGCCTCACCCTATGCAATCTTGCAAAGAGGGCCTTATTCCATTTCCCTATGCAAACTTATCTTCCCTGTTACTAAAGTCCATAGAAAAAAATACAAATTTTTCCACTTGTACGCATCTTGCACACTATACAACAAGTGTATACGCAAGTTTCTCCAATACAGCCTATGTACATCAGGATTTGTGCCAGAAAACAAAAATTAAAATGTTGGGTTTCCATGTCATGACAGGAGATTTCTGATCCTTGGCATTCCATATACTGGAAACATTCTGACTCGGCCCTTCAGTTTCATTTTGAAGGCTATAAAGAGGTCAATTCCGAGTTATGGAAAAGGGAGAAAGAATTCAACTTTGAGAGAAAAGTTACTATGGAGAAATTATTTACTTCATATTGAGTTTGCATCCCTTTGTCCTTTAAGTCTGAACATAGTGTTCAGCCTCCAAGATCTTCCCTTATTGATGGAGAACCTCATTATCTCCCTTATATGAGTTTTCCTTTGGTGGAGGATTGAAGTGGTGGAGGCCCAGCTGGAAGGAACTTGGTTTCTTGGTTTCGAACCGCCAACACAGAAGTCTGTAATATTTTCACTTTTGCTAATCATTTATTAATAGAAATACTCCTTTCCCATCCAATTGATATCTTGCAAATATATGAGTTATTGTCCATGGGCGTATTTTTTTATGTATATTGATGGATTATGCTATATAATGTGTTAACCTTTAATATCATTACCATATGCTTGCTTTGCTTGTTTGTTGAGAACTTGTTGCAGGTATATAGCTTTGGGTCAAAGTGATCAACGGTGGACATCATCGAACATCTAGATGAGGTAGGCCTCTTTCTTATCTTGCTTGCATATTAGTTTATATAGCATGTTGTTGGGATAGAGTTGATTTCTGCAGTCCTTTTCATTTGTTGTGTTTCACCCTAGACATAGAGAGATTTTTCTCGTAACATGAAGGTAGGGAAAACAAAATATTTGAGACGATACTGGTAGGGGCGATGCTAACGGGACATCACAATTGTATACAAAGTTGGTAACTAGTGTGGTGAGAAGAGTCTGGTTCCTTTAGGAGAAACGTAATATGAAAATAAAACAACAAATAATCTTTAATTTTCTTTTTCAAAATTCCAATTTGTGAGAAGGAGAATATGTGCAATTTTTAATATTGATAACACAATTTTATATTAAAAAAGTATTATGGAAAATATAAAATTAGTCATAGCCTATTGGTTATATGATAGAGTTCAAAAAAATTCTATCGCAATCTATTCATTATAATTTGTGTGTTTTAGGTATGTATATGGCTTTGTATACTTCAATAATTATAGAAGTATTATATAATGCATAATGAAAAAAAAATATCTAAAATTAATAATTTTTCTTTGGAGGGTCTCAACAATGTTTTAGACTTAGATACTTCTGGTTTTGTTTTTTTTATGGTTGTTTTCTTCCCATTGAGATTGTAGTGTTGCACCATCCAAAGGAAATTTCTTGACCTAAGGACTCTTACTCTTTATGACATCTACATTTCCTAAGAAATCTCAAGAGGACGAATCCTTTATAGTAATTATAGACGATGGAGGGGAAGAGCAAAAAATCTTGTGGTGAACTTGTGGAACTATGCCCTCTAGAACTATGACCTTTGGAACTATGCCCTCTAAAACTATGACCTATAGAACTATGACATGTGTAACTACACCCTTTGGAACTACGCCCTCTGGAACTACACCCTAAGGAACTATGACCTGTGGAACTACACCCTTTGCAACTATGACCTCTAGAACTACGCCCTGTAGAACTGTGACCTTTGGAACTGTGACCTGTGGAACTATGACCTATGGAACTATGCCCTCTGGAACTATGACCTATGGAAATTTGACCTGTGGAACTATGCCCTCTGGAACTATACCCTCTATAACTATGACTTGTGGAACTACGCCCTCTGGAACTATGACCTGTGGAACTACGCCCTCTAGAACTATGACCTGTGGAACTATGCCCTCTGGAACTACGCCCTCGGGAACTATGACCTCTGGAACTATGACCTCTGGAACTACGCCCTCTAGAACTATGACCTATGGAACTACGCCCTCTGGAACAATGACCTCTGGAACTATGACCTCTGGAACTACGTCCTGTAGAACTATGACCTGTGGAATTGTGACCTGTGAAACTATGACCTGTGAAACTATGACCTGTGGAACTCGACCTATATAAATTTGACCTGTGGAACTACACCCTCTCGAACTATGCCCTCTCGAACTATGACCTATGAAACTATGCCCTCTGGAACTATGACCTGTGGAACTACGCCCTCTGGAACTACACCCTCTAGAACTATGACCTGTGGAACTATGCCCTTTGGAACTATGCCCTCTAGAACTACGCCCTTTGGAACTATGAACTTTGGAACTATGATCTGTGGAACTACACCCTATGGAACTATGACATGTGGAACTACGCCCTCTCGAACTATGACCTTGGAACTACACCCTCTGGAACTATGACCTCTGGAACTACACCCTCTAGAACTATGACTTGTGGAACTACGCCCTCTTGAATTATGACTTATGGAACTATGCCCTCTGGAACTACGCCTTCTGGAACTATGACCTTTGGAACTGTGACTTGTGGAACTACGCCCTCTAGAACTATGACCTCTAGAACTACGCCCTATAGAACTATGACCTGTGGAACCGTGACCTGTGGAACTATGACATATGGAACTATGCCCTCTGGAACTATGACCTCTGGAACTACGCCCTCTGGAAATATGACCTATAGAACTATGACCTTTGGAACTACGCCCTTTGGAACTGTGACATGTGGAATTATGACCCGTGGAACTACGCCCTCTAGAACTATGACATCTGGAGCTATGACCCGTGGAACTATGACTTGTGGAACTACACCCTCTGGAACTATGACCTCTGGAACAATGACCTCTAGAACTACGCCCTGTAGAACTATTACCTGTGGAACTGTGACCTATGAAACTATGACCTGTGGAACTATTCCCTTTGGAACTACGACCTGTGGAAATAATCCCTTTGGAACTTTGACCTCTGGAACTATGACCTATGGAACTGTGACTTGTGGAACTATGCCCTCTAGAACTATGACCTCTAGAACTACGCCTTGTAGAACTATGACCTATGGAACTATGACATGTGGAACTATGACCTGTGGAACTATGCCCTCTGGAACTATGACCTATGAAACTTTGACCTGTGGAACTATGCCCTATAGAACTATGATCTATGGACCTGTGACCTGTGGAACTATGCCCTCTGGAACTATGACCTTTGGAACTACGCCCTCTGGAACTATGACATGTGGAACTATGACCTGTGGAACTGTGACTTGTGGAATTATGCCCTCTAGGGAACTATGACCTCTAGAACTACGCCCTGTAGAACTATGACTTGTGGAACTGTGACCTGTGGAACTATGACCTGTGGAACTACACCCTTTGGAACTACGACCTGTGGAACTTTGAATTGTGTAACTACGCCCTCTGGAACTATGACCTGTGGAATTTTGACTTGTGGAACTACGCCCTCTGGAACTATGACCTCTGGAACTATGACCTCTAGAACTACGCCCTGTAGAACTATGACCTGTGGAACTATGACCTGTGGAACTATGGCATGTGGAACTATGACCTCTGGAACTACGCCCTGTAGAACTATGACATGTGGAACTATGACTTGTGGAACTACGCGCTCTGGAACTATGACATGTGGAACTATGACCTCTAGAACTATGACCTGTGGAACTATGCCCTCTGGAACTACGCCCTTTAGAACTATGACCTCTAGAACTACGCCCTCTGGAACTACGCCCTATGGAACTATGACCTCTGGAACTATGACTTGTGGAACTATGCCCTCTGGAACTACACCCTCTAGAACTATGCCCTCTGGAACTATGACCTCTAGAACTACGCCCTCTAGAACTATGACCTATGGAACTACGCCCTCTGGAACTATGAGATGTGGAACTACACCCTCTGAAAATATGACTTGTGGAACTATGCCCTTTGGAACTATGCCCTCTGGAACTATGCCCTCTAGAACTATGACCTATGGAACTACACCCTTTGGAACTATGACCAGTGGAACTATGCCCTCTGGAACTACACCCTCTAGAAATATGACCAGTGGAACTATGCCCTCTGGAACTATGCCCTTTGGAACTATGCCTTCTGAAACTATGACCTTTGGAACTACGCTCTGTAGAACTATGACCTGTGGAACTATGACTTATGGAACTACGCCCTCTGGAACTATGACCTATGGAACTATGATCTCTGGAACTATGACCTGTGGAACTACACCCTATGGAACTATGCCCTCTGTAACTATGACCTGTGGAACTACGCCCTCTAGAACTATGACCTGTGGAACTACGCCCTATGGAACTACGCCCTCTAGAACTATGACCTGTGGAATTGTGACTTGTGGAACTACGCCCTCTAGAACTATGACCTATGGAACTATGACCTCTATAACTACGCCCTCTTGAACTATGACCTGTGGAACTGTGACCTGTGGAACTATGACCTGTAGAACTATGCCCTCTGAAACTATGACCTCTGGAACTATGACCTCTAGAACTGTGACCTCTGGAACTACGCCCTCTGGAACTGTGACCCATGGAACTTTGACCCGTGGAACTACGCCCTCTGGAACTATGACATGTGGAACTATGCCCTATTGAACTATGACCTCTGGAACTATGACCTGTGGAAATGTGACTTGTTGAACTACACCCTCTGGAACTATGACCTCTAAAACTATGACCTCTAGAACTATGCCCTATAGATCTATGACCCGTGGAACTGTGACCTATGGAACTATGACTCATGGAACTACGCCCTCTGGAACTAGGACCTGTGGAGCTACGCCCTCTTGAACTATGACCTGTGGAACTACGCCCTCTGGTAATACACCTTCTGGAACTATGACCTCTGGAACTATGACTTGTGAAATTGTGACTTGTGGAACTATGCCCTCCAGAACTATGACCTCTAGAACTACGCCCTGTATAACTATGGCCTGTGGAACTGTGACCTGTGGAACTACGCCCTCTAGAACTATGACCTATGGAACTTTGACTTGTGGAACTACCCACAAGCATCATATTATTTTTTCTATATTTTTGGTTGGTTGAAATGCTTCCTATGGACACCAGCAAGCAACAACTGTTTGTTTTGAGTTATTACGATGTGGTAGAAGTGTGTAACAAGCTATGAAAACACCCATCTGGCTATATGCAGAGTATATATTCCACCAAAGTCACCCAGGACTTGCACCTGGCCATTGACAATAAATGGTCCCTTTGGAAAGGCATGCTAGCTCATAAGGAAGAATATGTCCTTGAGTATTCCAAGTGGACGTTTCCCTTCAGCAGGTGCAATTTCGACAACCTTGTCTTGAAAGTCATGGATGTGTTGTGAGTCAGTGAATCCATGTATAAATGTTTCGGCAATTGTTTCATTCTCTGATTCATCGCTTGTATCAAATTCACTAGAAGTTTCGAGAGCCTGTGCAGAGTTGTCATTCCCTTCTCCAAGAACATTATTCCAGTTCTCATTTATACAAATGTTTTGTGCTTTGTACATGGCCCTGGAACATAATTCTTTTAATTCTTTCATGACAACATGCACACACACTTTACTTGTCTAGTATACATTCTTGTATTGCAAGAGTCTTTTGAGAGATACAACAATTGTCATTGTACCGCTAATGAATTGTGGCAAGGCTTTTTACACAACATCTAGTTGGACAAGAACATTAATAATTGATCTTGTTAAGCCCATTTGGGGTCGTTTACAGCCCCAGGGTCTGATTGGTGCAAATGCAATTCGCAGAGACACAAGTCTCTCTTCAAGTTATGTAAGTGCACTTACATCTGGTAGAGGTGTATTACATATTATTTGTCAGGCGTTGCAAAGTGTGGTAGTTCTCCATTTTCAAGCGATCGTTTGCATGGAAGACAAATATTGCCATTGGAAAATTCTTTATCATTTAGTGTCAAGCGAAGGTATTCTGCTTCCAAATCATGCATGAAAGACTTGGTGTTTTTTGCGAATTTCAATTGATCGTAAATTGCACATGCAATGGAAGGAGTGTCCTTAATTTGTTTCATATAGATATGTTTTGCATCTTTCTTCCGTAGGGAATTATGCGTAGAAAGTGTTTGTTGGTTTTCATTGGTAGAAGTGCATGGTGTTGGCTCTAGCCCACGAAATGTGATGTTTTCCTCTCGGTTAGTACCATGACCAATGTGGGATATGTGGTCGTACCTATTTCTCTCACGTATCTGTTTTTCAATATGTGGTAGGTTAATTTATGCTTGCCACTGGAAACTAGTTTATTTCCTAGAAGATCAAATTACATTTTTATCAATATTTATTTAAATGATTGGATTATATAAATAACATGGTTACATTCATACACATTCATATACACTCTTCCCCATAATAATAGCATGGGTCAATTGTCCTCTCTCTTTTTCCATCTTTGTGGAGCGACACCTCTAAGCATGAATAGTAATGATTCTGAGGGTGGGGGGCTTTGGAAACATTTAGTGAATCAAGGCTACATCCATTTGGTAGAAAAATGGATCTTTCACCTCGCTCGAAAATTTGGAAAAGAATATGGAAAGGACATTCTCTACCAAAGGTGTGAATTTTCTATTGGAAAATGGTGCGGTTGAAAATTTAAAGAGGAGCGGTATAGAAGGTCCTTCAAGGTGTCTGTGCTATATAAACACAGAAATAATCAAGCATTTGTTCTTGGATTGCTCCTTCACCTACTTGATATGGATAATTTCTTTTGAGGAATTGAAAAGGGTTGTTTCATTCCCTTGAAACTAGAATAAAATGTTTTTGTCCTACCAAGTTGTATATCTAAGCATGCATTGTAGCGAACAAAAAACTCTCGAGGTGAGTTTGAATTTCCATGCTAAAATTTATTTCATGTGGAAGATATAGCTTGTTTGTAATGACTCCATTGTTCATCAAGATCTAATTACTCCTCGACCAGTGGCAGTGCAAGTGAGGGATTTTTCACTGGAAAAGATCAAATCTAATAAAATACAAGCAATCACAATGTTAAACTATGAAATCAAGGAGAAAATTTGTCTTAAGGACCTCTAATGGTGCAACAGGAAATCCAAGGTCCTAGATAATAAAGACAACCCAAGCCCACAAGTGGTAGATTAGGCTTGGTGATTTGGAACTTCAATTATGGAGATCAAACATAGTTCAATTTGTCTTATTTTTTTACTGAGCTTTTAAAGAAAACTCAAGGGTTTGGGGAGAGCCACCAAAAGGCATTAGCAACTTATCAAGGAATTAATTTTCTAAAACAAAGAGGCGTGACACATATAACAATCGTTGGAGACTCCTCTACTATAAATCAATCTTTGATATGTCAATCGCCTCTAAAAAAATTTTGTTTACATCGCCTCACCTGGCAAAGGATCATCAATGTATTGCAACATTTTGCCTTCGTTTCTTGCTAACATGTGTCGAGGAAATTAAAAGTTGAAGCCAATCTACAAGCCAACATTGGCTCCAATCTAAATGAAGGGTATTTGAGATTAAATGGGGGAATGCCATTTAGATCCCCCTTACCTTAGTGTTAATATATGCATTGTATGGGGATCCCAATGGTTAACAAGTAGTACACTTAAATACCTCAAAAAGATAGGTAGTTACTCTTTTTTTCACCCTCATTACTCACCTTCAAAGTGGTAGTGTGCAAGGTTATGAAACATTCAATGGATATATGGTAATTTGTGTGTGGGTTAAATTCATAGTTGGTTTTGGAAGGGCTCATGGTTATATAATTTTTCATTTTGTTGGATCTTGAAGCACTAGTGTGGGGAGATCCATTCAGGGTGTCATCTATAGTTTTGACTCAGACATGCATTGGAAGCTTTCCTTAGCATTGTTGGGTTCTTTTCTTTGGATCCAAGGTCATTTTCTTTGTTTTTCCTTATGTCTAGGGGATATGGCATTTTTCACTGATGCCCTGGAGTTTCTTCTTGTGGCTTGTTAATCTTGGATGGTTCTGCTGTCTCCATCAAGGCCTTATTGCTCATTTCCCTGGTTTAACCCCCAAACTCCAAAAATCCAAGACCATCTTTTACCCACAAATCTGCCCATTGTTTTCATGCTTATTTCAATTTATTTTGTGACATTTTTCGAGAGATCCCTCTCGGGTTGGAAGAGGGCAGCTTCTAATCCAAAGTGGTTCGAGGTTGCCTCGGGATTGATTTGCTGCAACCCATTTCAGTGCTGAGTGTCAACATAGGGTAAGAGAAGAGCGAAAATTTTAAGGAATGTCATGCTTAAAACAAAAGAAAAGTGAAAGAAAATAACCTGGCGATTTCCATGGCGTTTAGAGGACAGAGGCCAGCAAACTTCCGGTCTGTGTAAGTCATGCTGGATCGCAATGTAAGGAGAGCTGGATGGCTTCTCCGCTCCTCTTGGATTATTTGGTCGTATTCTAAACCCAAGCCGGGAAGATATCCCGTTCTAACCCACACATCTTTCTCCAGCCGTAAATGCAGAGCTATATAAGGGCCCTCTTCCCACATTCTCTTGAAAATCCTGTTCCCCAGAGCTCGAATTGGTGCTGCAAATCTTAAGGCATCAAAGGCGACACACAAACAGACGATAAAATATTAATAGACCTTCTGTTTTCTCCAGTATCTGCAAATTACGAAAAACCAGGGCAATCAACAGCAAAATTGACCTTGCAGCGGAGCTTTTGAAGATCGGAAGGAAGATGCTTGGAAAGTTTCGTATCCAATCCTGGAAGAAGCAGAACTGCTCTCCCTTTCAAGATGCCTGGAGACGCCTGTCTGTACTTTCAAGATTCAAATTTCAACCCGCCTCTGGAGCCCGCCTCTTTAAAAGTCCAAATTTTTCAAAAAAAAAATTCAACGGATATGTATGTATCCATTCCATGGACATGCATGTATCCATTCCATAGAAAATCTTGTAGGACATGCCAGTACTTGAACCACTGCCATTCCACAACCGAATTCTTCGAGCACTTATATTCCCCCACCAAGTCCTTTGAATACAACAACTCCAGTACCAAACATGCCCCCTCACGACTTAGTAAATCACTAACCAATATCCATCATATACGAATTAACTAATTATTGCCTACTCGATGAGAGAAAAACTAGAATTATCAAAATTTAACATAAATGAGAAACAATGCATGGCATGGTTTAACAAGGTAGAAGAGTATTTTAAAATTCATGGTATTAATAATGATGACAAAAAAATCAAGTATGCTTCCATGCAACTAAAAGGAAATTGATACAACTAGTACATGTGGTGGAAGAAAACATATTTTTTGATTAGTTGGAATACATTCAATGAACATTTTTTTACAAGATTCCAATATATCAAAGAAGAAGATTTCTAAACAGAATTCACTAGACTACAACAAAAGGGAAATGTGGACGAGTTTACCCATGACTAGGAAACATTGGCTACAAGAGTACTTGAGATATCAACAAAACATCTAATTTCATCATATATAATTGGACTTAGGCCACACATCCAGAACGAATTAAAACTACATGATATTACAACCATGGAAACATAAATATGTAAGGCAAAAATTGCAAAGAAAAAGTTTGAAATATCACCATTAGAATGATTTGATAAGGTCTACTCAAGACAGAAGCCACCCCAAACTACAAACACGGAAAATCCAAGGTACCTCCCACTACATTTAAGAGGAGGAAAACTTAGTCTAGAGGCCTAAAGAATAAAGGAAGGAAATGTAAACATTGTGGAGAAAAGTGGGATCTTGGACATAGGTGTTTTAAAGAAAACAACACCAAAAATATATATAAATGCGAAGCGAGAAAAGGTTCAGACAATGGCAAGTCAAAAGAAGGAGAAGTTGGGGACCCTCAAAATTCTCCCCGGGAATCAGATAATGAGAATACACCACAAATATCACCATTAGCCATAACAGGTATAGTCCAACCACAAACATTATAATTGAAAGAGCACATCAAAAAGAATAGTGTAATGGTCTTAATAGATAGAGTAAGTACCCATAATTGTGTTGACACAAATCTCGCGATGAGACTAAATCTTTTTGTGTACTCTATGCCCAATATAAAGGGTCATGGTGGAATATAGAAAAAAAAAAACGAAGGTGTGGGAAAATGCCAAAAGGTTAAGTTGCAAATTCAAGACTACGGCTTAGAATCCTAGTTTTACATTGTATCCTTGGGAGGAGTAGATGTAGTCTTAGGAGTCCAATGGCTATGAACATTAATTACTTTGTTAACTACCAAAAACACATTATCAAGCTCAGATGGCAAGGGGAAATATACAAGTTGTATGGATTCCAACCTCCCCAAACCTAAATTGTATCATCCCATCAAATGGAGAATCTAATTTGAAAGGGAGCTCCAATGTATATGGTACAATGCCACCAAATGGAAATACTAGCTTCAGAATTAGTTGACTCCAAACAACCATAGATTCAACAATTAATTCAAAAACACAAAAGGGTATTCCAAGATCTACCCATGCAACTACCACCCAAAAGGGAGATCGAACATGTAATTGAAGTAAAACAAGGTTCCATCCCTGTAAACATTAATCCCTATAGGTATCCACATCACCATAAAACAAAAATCGAAAGATTAATCCAAGACCTATTGAGATGTGTTTTTACAAAAAGTAGAAGTCCATATTCAGCTCTAGTAATGCTAGTTCAAAAAAAGGACAGGTCCTTTAAACTATGCATAGATTACATAGGGTCAAACAAGATAACAATAAAGCACAAATTCTTTATTCCTTTCATAGATGAAATGTTGGATGAACTTCATGGAGCTAGGTACTTATCAAAGATAGACATAATATTCAGGTACTGTATGCAATTTAAACAACATAAATTTATAATTTCACCTAGGTTTATATTGCTGAATTCCGGAGAAAAATGCCAAAACATAGAATATTTAGACAATGTCAATATGTATGAAATTTAGACAACATGACTACCATATGCCTATGCACTTTTGATGAGACTCGTGAGAAAATGTTTGGAGAGGATTCAGTGGCGTATGTTGTTGGGTTTAACTACTTTATCCACTATGATCTTACCTTACTGTCATAGGTTGACCCAGATCCAAATTTAACAAGCTTCCAACAAAATCCCTCTAAAACTATCGGCCCTCCTGGTAAACCAGCAGGTAGCGCAGTACATAGGATGCACTACGCAATCTCACCCAAGATAGTCCTATGGGTGGCTGCAATACTCAGACGTTTGCTGCCTAGGAATAAGTGGGGATCTGTGGTTGTACCTTGTAATCTTCATTTATTCAGTCTAACATAGTAATTAATCAATTACTCTTACTCATGCATGTGGAATATCATATCTAATGTCACATACCCACTACAACATAATAGATTTTTCGCCTTTTTCTCAAGGGACAGAATCCTCGAAGTCCTACTGGGGCCTAGCACAGGCTACCTCTTCCCTTGTCCACCTCCATGTGATCGTTGGTTACGACCACATGCCAAACAAACTAGGCGCCTTTTTCGCATTTCGCGACTCAGCGATACAGGCGCGTCAAGTCTTTCAACTCTGCAAACCCTGAAACCCGAAATCTCACCTTCGAGGAGATTGATGGTTGCGAGTCTCCCCCTACTCCAACGGTCCTGGCCGTATCGGAATTTCGGTAACTGGGAGTTCATAAATCAAGAGAGTTGAGTCTTTCGACTCTTCAAACCTTAAAATCTGAAATGAGCTAAGGTACTCGGCTCCACCCTTATCTCGGTGTCATGTGACCTCCGGTTAGGACGCAAGTCTCAGCGCCTATATCTTTCGGGTTTTGCAACTTCGCAATTCCCGTTGCAAGTGTTCCTTACCTTTTGGAATGTCGAACCCCGAAACGCGATATAGGTCAACAGAGTGTTGAATCCTTCCCTGTGACGAGAACACGCCACTTGTCACCTCCACGTGACCCTTGTTATGGGATGTACCACTTGTCATCCACGTGGCTCCTACATATGGGATGTGCCACCTGTCCACCCGAGCCATCGGCTTTCAGGACTCAAGAGAACACCGAACTATTGTCCCCTTCTCTCTACAAACCTCGAATTCTGATACATGGGTTCTTGTACGAGATCCAACGATCCCCGGTGGTTTGGATCCAACGGTCCAGATTCTTTCAGATTTTTCCCCAAACTCGGGCTGCTCACCACGCGTCTCCTCCCATGGACAGTCCAGACCCTTTCGGGACTCCTCCTTTCTACCACAGAGCGCATCGAGGTTTCGGGCACCGGGATTTTGCAACTTGTGTAAATGAGGGATCTTGCCCTTGGGTTTCTCGGGTGTTGAAACACCGATCGGCAGCCATGTGTCCTCTACAAATGGACGGTCCAGGTAACTCCGCTGGATCTTGGGATCTACAGTCTTGATTCCTTCGCTATTTGCGAAGGCCAAAAAGGGGTCGAGGCATTAATGCCTACGTTCCTTCCTCCAATCTAGCAGTCGTGACAGACCTCAGATCCTCCGAAAGGATCTCGTTCGTTCATCTAGCAAACGAAAGGGTACTCTCTTTCGGTATTTGAAACTCGTTATCCTTCCTGAACTTCGTCAACTATGAAGGACTTGAGAGTGTTTCGCTCTTTCTCTTGGACTTGACTCTTAGAAGAGTCTTCAGCACAACTATTGTGCTCCTTCATCAAGGGGTCATGGGGTTCTATTTGATCGCAGAGAGCCTGTGCATAATCGACACTACCTCTCATGAACTTAACGAACTCCGTCCTCTAAGAGACTCAAGACGACTAGGCAAGTAAACCATCGTACATGCAACTACACCTAAGATCGACGAGATCACAGTTTGTGCCTCTAGTTCAAGACACTACAGAACTCCAGAATTTATGGGAACAAGTCATGTCTGAACCCTATAATTCCTTTCTTGCCAAATTATACGACTCAGCAGAAAATAGAAGGGATACAGTATATCCATTAAGCATTCATTCACATTCCTGAAAGCAAGCACAACATACCAATTCATACACTGTTACAACTAAATTACACAGGGTCAGAATTCACTTATCTATTACAGGTTGCCGCCAACCAACTGATTGTGGGTGTTCGTCCTTCCACCCGACCATAGGGTCAGAGGCATTCAATATTAGCACTCTGGCCACCCCCGTGCCAAGCCATGATATCACCAGGGAACTCTCACTCTTCTCGAGGGTTCTCTCTCTGTTTTTAGTTTCTGTTCGGGTCCTATTTTCTGCAACTCGGAGCTTTCTCGCTCGCTTGTGGCCTCGGCGAGGTTTATCATATGCCCTTCGGCATCAATCTCGCGGCCTTCTTTTCGTGATTTGTTGGAGAGCTTCGTGCCTCTCCCTTGCGAGCTCTCGTTCTCGTCTGGTGTTTGGTGTCTGGTGTCTCTCCTCTCTTGTTTCCTCCGTGTGTATAATTGTCACCTTCCTTCTATCGAAAGGAAGCTCGGGTCCGCCTGGTCTGTCAGACCCTGTAGTACTTTAGGATGACTTCCTATAGCTAGACCATGCTCCCATTCATGGGGGTGGTTGGTAGTTCAACCACCAGTCCTTGCCTCATTAACTGATTTCTCTCCCCTAGTGATATCATGGCCAATACTTTCAAGGCTTCACCCCCACAGTCAGTTATTGGCAACTCAAACAATAATACATTTACATTGTCCTCATGCATTAGCATGGTAATTCCTATTTAATGATTAATTACAAATTGGGGGAAACATGGTGTTACAATTCCCTCCCCCTTAAAGGAATATCATCCTCGGTGTTCTTTCTCAAAACACCTGTCATGCCTTCCTCATTCAGCCACTTCAAAAGTCTTGACCTTCATCCTCAGTCATGTCCTTTTTCAGGATCTTAGTCTTTGTCACCTGCCTTCAATAATTCTTGGACAACAATCACATTAATCACAATTTTGTGCGAAAACATCTTATTGTTATTCAAAATTCAAAAGGAAATTTTCATATTCTAGAATAGTACTTATCTGTGCAATTTGTGGATCTGTATCCACATGGTAGTTTTGTTATCCATGCTCATCGCTTTCCTTAACGTACCCATTGGGTGCATAATTTCAATTCAATATTTCACAAGAGCTATCATGATTTCATCTTCCTTTCCAATGTTTTTCCGCACGGGAAACTACCCACTGTGTGCATGATCCCAATAGTTTACAAGAATTATTAAGGTCTCCTCTTCCTTGCGGTCACTCACCCTCCAGGCCCAGGCTCAGGCATCCCCTTCACTGCTATACAATCCCTCGGGTGATCCATCTTTCCCTACCAAGGTTTTCTCAAACAGGAATAATTTCGGAGACTCTATCGAGTCTTACAGTCGAGGCGTCCCTCAGACTTGCTCTGTCGAGGCGTCCCTCTGGCTTGTGTTACCTCAACACAATGTATTCCAGGCGATCATGACTTATCACGGGGTTCTCATGGCTCAGCAGTAGCCTTTTTTCATCATCTTCAGCTTTGACAACCTTCATCTATTCCTTCTGGACAGATCTTTTCTCCTCACCTATGTCATAGGTATACAACATTCGTGAGACATCATTATAAATTCCAACTTTCAGAATTTTTATTGCAAATCTGTCACCCACAGATTTTCCAATCTCACGATTTGTTTTCATATTTGTTCTGCATAGGAACCAGATTCATAATTATGGGACTTTCCTTCCCATAACGGTTTCGCTCAGCAGGCAATTGGCCTTCCTTATGGGCTTACAATGTTGTCATATATAAGACCCCTTTGCTTCCTTCAATTTCAACTTCAATCGGCCAAACAACTTGTTAGCTTTTCCATGCATATACATTTTATTGCACCTTTACAACATCGTCACAACAATTTCAAAATTGTGCATACTTAACAATTAAATTACTTTCTCAAAAGGGAAATATCATTCCTTGCAGTTTAGCTCAGCAGGCAATCGGTCTTTCTTATGGACTTACAACATTTCCATATCCAAGACTCTTTGCTTCCTGCAACTCATTCTTGTGCCACACAGGCGTGAATATCTTTATACCGGTTCTTGGTTGCTAGCACCCTCTTTCTTATTTTTACCTCATCACTAGTTCTTTATTGGGGCTTTTACAGCGGTATCCACAATCTTTCACTCGCAACCTTCTCCTAGTCATTCTCTGTTTGAGGTTTCCCATCATTGGCAATTGTCTTCCTCAATAGCTCCAATTTATTTCTATACACAGCATGCATCATCATAGACACAATTACATTAGTCATAATATTAAACCTAATGCATGTATCATAACATTTGAATTCATAAACATCCTTAAATGTTTCCATAAGTGCAACACAACAGTTCTCAATCGTTTTCACAGTATTACAACCATCATTACTATGGTGTCAAAACATTTCCGTTCATCAATGTACTAGCTTTCTCATCCCATAGAAAACATAATGCACAGCAAGGAAAGAATTGAGGGCTCTCCTCTTCTTCAAATTATTTCTACATCGCCTGGGGATTTTCAGCCCAATCAAGTTATCTCTAAGGTCTCACTTCCTTTTCTTACTCATAGCTTCAACCAAGCCTTATCAATTAAATGTACTCATTTATTCATTTAATCATACTCAGGGGGTTTACTTGCCTCTTACCAACTATATTGATTTCCACAACTGCTCTTTTTCTGAGCAGCCTTGGTTAGGCCTCACCCTAACCCTTTTTGGGATATTGCAACATGCTTTAATAGCAACTCTTTTCTCATAATGAATCATGAACATGTGCATCCTACACACTCCCATTTGGTTATCAGAATGGTCAATATTCAGTTGTTAGTCTTCTATTAATTACATGATTCTTTCAAAATGTAATACAGGATTCTTATATATGGACAAGCCTTGCATCCCATTGTCCAACCTTCAACAATTATTAGAGTTTTGACTCTTTTCTTCTGACAAAGTCCTTACACAGTTCCTCCATCGGGAACTCCTTCGGCATGCAACTTCCTTGTTGCATATCCATCACTATTTTGATGGCCTCAACCTTGAGTTAGCTTCTAGTTTTTTAACTAAACATTCCCCTTAAGGAATATAAATCTACATCTTTATTGTTAATATCATTCAATTCAGATTCATTCACAATCCTTCTCATGTGATGCTCAAAGGCGTAATCATTTGTCTATTGTTATGACAAGAGCGCATCTTTGCTCATTTACCCTTTCATCTAATTATATTGGTACTTCCTGAGGAAATGGAATACATTCCCCTTAGGCTATTATTTGGAACAAAACTTTCTTGACTCCCTAGAATGGAGTCAGCTATGCCTCCATAGTATTCATTTAATGTAGACAAGAGAAATACCTGTTTCACGTTTCACTCATCAGGGCAATCATATTGGGCCTCTAGTATACTTATATTTTTACATCATATGTGTGCATTACTTGCATGTTTCATATCATTCATACCTTATCAGTATTAACATTAGGATTCCTATTATGAAGCTTCACACTGCATTCAACTCATGCGTATTCATCATACTAGCTCACGCCTTCTCCTCACGCGACCACCGACGGTGACCACGATCCGAACAAAAAGGCGCTTCACGTTTCACGATTTCAGGTTCATGTTGCAAGGAAATCTGGTTCTTCAATCCCCGAAATCCAAAAACCCAAAAGACCGAATATAAGGTTTTCTCGGCTCTTTTATTCACATGACCCTTCGCTCATAACCTGGGGTCAACTCCCAGACACGCGTCGAGATCCCGTGTTTCGACAAATCTGCAGACAACGCTCCACCGCTTCCCAAAACTTCTGGTCCACGAGGGTCCGACAACCTGGATCCCGTGGTCTAGATCACTCTCGAAATCAATGTTCCTGATCAAATCTCGGCTTTCCACCTTTCGGGGTTCTGGCGGAGTCCTTACCCCTTAACTCCCGATTTCGAATCCCTGAAACGTGTATGCGTCAGATCAACAATCCATCGTCTGTCTCGATCCGACGGCTCAAGTTGGATGTCAGGATTTCATGACATGGGAGTCCTCAAAACTCTGCCCATTGACTTCTAAACCTATGACTCCTGAAGATCCAATTACACCGGATCTACGATTCAGGTCATCTGCTAACCAATGACCTTGATTGAATCGGTGATTTACCTGGCGCGACTTTGGAAATTCTACGCTTCTATTTTCCTAATAGACAAAACCTTGAAGCTCTAGATAAACAGCTCTCGTTGATTCTAATCTAACAGACACTATTCCTCCTGAGATTGTGAGTGATGAGAGGTTATCAACCTTATCTTCTCCGTTGATCAACTAGATCTAACAGTTCACGGAATTTCAGTATTCCTCCATTCGAGAATTCCACCGCCCGTTTAGACTCTCGATACTCGAAATGTTGAAATTTTTGGATCAGATCAATGGTCGCCAATGGCTCTCCAACCAATGGTTGTGATTATGTCGCGATTTCGTGTTTCGCGACTTCGGGACTTCTATTATGAAGAGCCTCGAATACTTCGATCCCCGAAATTGTGAAGTTTTGGAGTTCTCAATCTGACGATCCTGATTCTTCCACTATCTGACAGCTCAGATCTCGTTGGGGTTTCGCGTATAGGGATTTCCCGATTTCGCATGTCGCGAAGTCGACAGACCTTTCACCTCCATTCTCCCGATCCCCGAAATTGAGAAATTCTCTTCTGGACGATCAATGGTCCAAATCGCTCCTTGATCAACGACTATGATCTTTTCGCGAATTTCTCACTACTTCTTCCAAGCCCATTGGTTTTGCGAAATTTCGGTATCTCCTCGCAACTAACCAGTGTGCTACTTCTCTGAGATCGAACAACTTGAAGCATTTTGGTTATTTCTGAATGGATCTTGACTCTCGATCCTATCCAATCTTCAAAACTCTTTTCTGAAGGATTTCTCCCGCTCAATCCTCCATACTTGTTCTTCTTCTTTTTTTCGAACATCAGTTTTCTGCGCTTCATCTCTTCGAAACTTTGAAACTTTTTCTAAGGGTTTCCTCTTCAAGACTTAAAACCATTATTCCCCCTGGTATACTCCACGCTCAACCTCTGAAGTTTTCAAACTTTAACACAAGCTTGAGTCTATATGCATGTTTGGCATACCAAATTTCCCCGCTATCTCTTCTGAGCTTTTAAGCTACTTACAGGACTAATATCATAGTCATAACTCATACAAATGTTACCCTTTCTTTATGGAAACAACCAACAAGGGTCACTCTTGGGAATTAGCAGCAGTCCCAAAGGAATCCTCTTAATCTTTCTCAAATAGATTATCCTTGTTGTCAATCCTAACCATTATAGGTTAGGTAATCTAACCCTACATATTTTCATCAGTCCTCTCAACCGTGAGGAGTTATATGCTCAGGGTTTAGCCTTTTAATAATGCAGTAATTACAAATTTCTAAAGATCCTACCAGTCCTTACCAGATTTCTCAAATCATGAAGGAGTTCTTCATTTGGATCTTAATTCTTACCCAACCAGCCATCTCAATTGCCAGAGACTCTACCTACTTTAGTAGGTATCCATCGCCACACTTGTAACAAAACAACTCAGTTCATGTCCCTTTTCTGGCTCGTGCCGCTCCATAGCACAATTTATTCCACCTCTGTTATTCACACTCAGGTCTTATCAGTAATATTGATCGGTGCATCCTTATTCCTATAAGAGTATTTACCATTTTAACAGAGGGGTTAAAGAAATTCCCAAATTATAGTTTCATTCTGCGATCCTTTTTCTTAAAGAGAAAATGCAGATAACAATATCTCCTTACGCGGCTCGTACATGAGCCCAAGTAGGCCAAGTGTTGTAACCATGCTCTGATACCAATTTGTCACATACCCACTATGGCATAATAGATTTTTTACCTTTTTCTCGAGGGACAGAATCCCCAAAGTCCTACGTGGGCCTAGCGCAAGCTAGCTCTTCCATTGTCCACCTCCATGTGATCATTGGTTACGACCACAGGCCAAACAAACTAGGTTCCTTTTCGCATTTCGTGACTCAGCGATATAGGCGCGTCAATTCTTTCGACTCTGCAAACCCTGAAACCCAAAATCTCACCTTTGAGGAGATCGACGGCTGCAAGTCTCCCCCTGCTCCGATGGTCCTGGTCGTATCAGAATTTCGATAACCGGGAGTTTGTAAAGCAAGAGAGTCAAGTCTTTCGACTCTTCAAACCTCGAAATCCAAAATGGGCTAAGGTACTCGGCTCCACCCTTGTCTCGGTGTCATGTGACCTCCAGCTAGGATGCAAGTCTCAACGCCTATCTCTTTCGGGTTTCGCGACTTCGCAATTCGCGTTGCAAGTGTTCCTTACCTTTTTTTATGTCAAACCCCGAAACGCGATATAGGTCAACAAGGAGTTGAATCCTTCCATGTGACGAGAACACGCCACCTATCACCTCCATGTGACCCTTGTTATGGGATGTACCACTTGTCATCCACATGGCTCCTACATCTGGGATGTGCCACCTATCCACCCGAGCCGTCGGCTTTCGGGACTCATGAGAACAGCGAACTGTCATACCCTTCTCTCTACAAACCCCGAATTCTGATACATGGGTTCTTGTACGAGATCCAACGATCCCCAGTGGTTTGGATCCAACGATACAGATTATTTCGGAGTTTTCCCTAAACTCAGGTCGCTCACCACGCGTCTCCTCTGATGGACGGTCCAGACCCTTTCGGGACTCCTCCTTTCTACCACAGAGCGCGTCGGGGTTTCGGGCACCGAAATTTCGCGACTTGTGAAAACGAGGGATCTTTCCCTTGGGTTTCTCGGGTGCCGAAACACCGACCGGAAGCCATGTGTCCTCTACAAATGGACGGTCCAGGTAACTCCCCTAGATCTTGGGATCTATGGTCCCGATTCCTTCGCTATTTGCGAAGGACAAAAAGGGGTAGAGGCATTAACGCCTACGTTCCTTCCTCCAATCTAGCGGTCTTGACAGACCTCAGATCCTCCGAAAGGGTACTCTCTTTCAGTATTTGAAACTCGCTATCCTTCCTGAACTTTGTCAACTATGAAGGACTTGAGAGTGTTGTTCTCTTTCTCATGGACTTGACTCTTAGAAGAGTCTTCAGCACAACGATTGTGCTCCTTCATCAAGGGGTTTTGGGGTTCTATTTGATCCCAGAGAGCCTGTGCATAATCGGCACTACCTCTCATGAACTTAACGAACTCCATCCTCCAAGGGACTTAGGAAGACTAGGTGAGTAAACCATCATACATGCAACTATACCTAAGATCAACGAGCTCACAGTTCGTGGCTCTAGTTTAAGACACTACAGAACTCCAGAATTTATGGGAACAAGTCATGTCCGAACCCTATAATTCCTTTCTTGCCAAATTATACGACTCAACAGAAAATAGAAGGGATACAGTATATCCATTAAGCATTCATTCACATTCCTGAAAGCAAGCACAACATACCAATTCATACACCGTTACAACTAAATTACACAGGGTCAGAATTCACTTATCTATTACAGGTTTCCGCCAACCAACTGACTGTGGGTGTTCATCCTTCCACCCGACCATAGGCTTAGAGGCATTCAATATTAGCACTCTGGCCACCCCCGTGCCAAGCCATGATATCACCAGGGAACTCTCACTCTTCTCGAGGGTTCTCTCTCTGTTTTCAATTTCTATTCGGGTCCTGTTTTCTGCAACTCGGAGCTTTCTCGCTTGCTTGTGGCCTCGGTGAGGTTTCTCATATGCCTTTCAGCATCAAGCTCGCGGCCTTCTATTCGTGATTTGTTGTAGAGCTCCGTGCCTATCCCTTGCGAGATCTCTTTCTCGCCTGGTGTTTGGTGTCTCTCCTCTCTTGTTGCCTCCGTGTGTATAACTGTCACCTTCCTTCTATCAGAAGGAAGCTCAGGTCTGCCTAGTCTGTCAGAACCTGCGGTACTTTAGGATGACTTCCTGCAGCTAGACCATGCTCCCATTCATGGGGGTGGTTGGTAGTTCAACCACAGGTCCTTGCCTCATTAATTGATTTCTCTCCCCTAGTGATATCATGGCCAGTACTTTCAAGGCTTCACCCCCACAGTCAGTTATTGGAAACTCAAACAATAATACATTTATATTGCCCTCATGCATTAGCATGGTAATTCCTAATTTATGATTAATTACAAATTGGGGAAAACAAGGTGTTGCATCTAACTAGTTCCTTCATTCATTTATCTAGCATTTAATCATTAACAACAATGGAGATGCATAACATTCAATCACGTAACATGAGTTTGACCATGGTTCACCCCCTCCTGGGCTACGTCCACAAAGATTTGGCTCTCGAGCTCTTTTATTATGTCTTAACAATATATCGCACCGCGTGCGTTTACAGTCTTGGATCTTACACTCTCAACAGGCTTCTTGATCCCTGTGAGGCTAACTAGATCACACTAGGCTCCTCATCTTATGACCTGACCCTTGGGATCGGGTTGCTCGACTCTTCTCTATCTCACCAGCTTACAAAAATGTTGCAATTCTATCCTTTCTCATTCTTCTCTCTCTCTCCCTCTCTCGGTCCCTTCCCTAGACCTCCTAGGTACTACTTATACATATTATTGTCTTATCAGCTATTACAATGTTTTGAAAAAACCCTAACCCTAATGTAGTCAGGTCTCCATTGCATGTGCGCCTTGCATGCTTCCTTGCACGTGCTTCTTTTCCTTCTCGTCGTATTTTCTTCCACTTCATGTTTTTCTCTCCAAAATGGCCTTTTTCCCAAAAATGGGCCTTCTCCCAACAGGCCCCCAACACTGACATGTGGCTCGTCCCGAGCCACCGAGACTGTGTGTGCTTCTTCAATAGCTCTTGCTAGTGTATGGAACTTATCTGCCAGTTCCCTTTCTTGTGTTTGAGCCTACGCGGACTTTTCTTTGAGCACATCTAACAGTTGTGTTGTGATATCCTCCCGGATCAATTCTGCGCACTATGCCTGTGTTTGTGCCATGTTCTTCTTTGCCTGCTTTGCCTACACAATGACCTCCTCATCTAGCTTTTGGAGAGGTTCCATTTGAGCTTGTCGGTCCTTCTTTTGTGTCTTCACAGCGACTAGCTCTGCTTGCAGCTTCTTCATGTCTTTCACTCCTTTGAGGTACTCAGTGATCTTCATCATTTTCTGCCTATGCTTGAGGTCCTAGATGGTTGCGCTTATCTTTTCCTCTTCCTGGACCCAATGTTGGACATATTCATCTTCTTCTAACATTTTCCATAGCTATATCTCCCTATCAAACAAGTCCACGGATGCGTTGACTTGTCGTTCCATTTCCTCCATCTGTCCTATAGCTTATTGCTTCCTTTGTTCCTTCACCTCTGGGGGAGTTGTAGGAATGAATTGTTCTCGGAGATTTTCAATCTCCTGCCTGTATTGATCAATTGTTTGGACAATATGATAAATATTTTGCATTGTGGTGGGCTCTGTTATTTACCCGCTAATTAGGATTCTATCATAGGTTGCAGCTACTCCTTGCTTGAGCCTATCTACGCGATCTTTATCATCTTTGGTCTTGAGCTTGACCTGCTCGAGCACCAATTCCAACTTCTCTTTTCTATCCCTTATATGTTGCAACTCTGTTGCTTTTGTTTGTGCGCGTGAATGCACCTATTGTGCGACACTGACTTGTAGTTTGTACAATGTATTGGTTGGTATTCGCTCCATTACCAACCGTATCTGCGCTAGATCTTTCAGGGGTGTCTGGGCTACAATATCATCCATGTGCAGCATGTTGGGTGTAATATGGAAGGTCAATCTTGCTTGTTT
This sequence comes from Picea engelmannii, assembly GCA_009831015.1. NCBI lineage: Eukaryota > Viridiplantae > Streptophyta > Pinopsida > Pinales > Pinaceae > Picea > Picea engelmannii. The sequence goes on along the minus strand of ML831408.1, from coordinate 24,669 downwards.
TATCATTTGGATCATATCTTGTTCACTTGGCACAGCCCTAGCTTCTTCTTTTGATGGTGTGGGGAATGACTCAGTTCCCCTGTCCGTCCTTTTCACGCTTCTGATATTCTCTAGGACCTACCTTATGTTGGCCATCTCATCCTGAATGCAGCCTCTTTGGTGTTGGGCATCTTCAAACTCCTCATCTTCACGGTCCTAGACTCTTTCGACCATGAGGTCAACATCGTCCTCGGTGATTGTATATTTTGGCGGTTGCTTGTGCACCTTGGCCTTTTTGCGTGCACCCCCAGTGTGCATGATTGGCCTATTGGTATGTCTTTGTCGCTGTGGGGTGGCAGTCGATGGGGTTCCTTTTTCTATCGCATCCCCTTTTTCAGGTTCTTTTGGTGCTTGGGTAGTGTCTTTTTGTTTGTCTTTTGCACCTTTCTTTGGCGCACCCCCTGTCTTTTGTTGTGTCATATTGTGACTTAGCTTGGGCTTCTTAGGCACAAATTTATCCCCGGAAGGTGTCTGAACTTTCCCTGTGTCGGCCCCCATACCTGTCAGAACCTCTTAGGTGAGGACTGGAATTCTCCAGTCATCTTGCCAATCCCTGATCATCATCTCCATGTCTTCTTATTTGACGCAGTATCTAAGTTGCAACCATTCTTTCTCAAGATCCCTTCTTTCTTGGATCCAGGTTGCTTTGAATTCCCGATATCTCAGTATTATGTAACCACTTCTGGATTAATTCTCCAACTGTTTGCAATGCTCCCATGGATCTCATTATAGTATCATGTGAACATGCTTGCATTGGTACTTTTTATTTTGGGGTCTGACGTGCTCCCCAACGATGTGTACTATGTTGCGCAGTAATGACTAGTCCGCTCAAATATATATATTGGGGCTCCCTCCATCCGATCAAGGCGATCAGGATTAGTATCCAAGAGTAATGAAAATTTATTCGCAGATCTTGCACGTCTCTGCAGTCATCAAGGAACATATTTAGTAAGTACAGAGCCTAGCTGAGCATAGTGCCCTCCATGCACTATGTTGCAACCACGACGACCCCGGAAAGGACTTCCTCCTTATGACACTCTTTGAGTATTCTACAAGCCATGAGTTTGGTGGTCATCCTTGTTGTTGCATCGCTAATGCACTTGATAATGATTATGCGCGACCCCTTCTCTGTGCCATATGTCTTTTTCATCTCCTCTGTCAACGCCTTCTCCTTCATCTTGTCGTCGAGGTACTCCACAGGATTCTCCCCTGGAGATGGTAGACCGGTGATAAAAGAAATGAGCTCCACGTCTATAGAGACGGGATCTTCCAACCATAGGTAACCTCCTTGGGTGATGGCCATCAATTGATTGACACAGTTATTTGTGTCCCGTCCCCTTCCAAAATGTGGAATATCCAACAGGTTTAGAATTATGATGTTGGCCAATCTAGTTGTCCACTGTTTTGGTTGTAAAATTGGATCACCAAAGGGCCTTGTACCCATGTTGTCAAGGTAGACCTGCCTTGCAAATTCTAGGAACTTTTCCACATCGGCCACGTCATGGTCCGAGTAGCGTAGTCTTTCCACGCATCCCAGAAGGTTAGGCATGGTCTGCACCCCTTCAGGAATGTGAGGTAGGATGATGGTTGTTGTAGTATGTCTACACAGTGACCTTTCTATGGGTTGTGTGCCCTTTCATTGTGGTGGTTGGCTTGAGGTTCCAGCCTCCATTGTTCTCTCATCAGTTTAAGCTTCTATCCAGTCAGTAACATCTTCTACTAGCCCCTCTTGCTGCTTCACAGGATCTATTCGGTGTGACTGTCTTGGCATGGCAGCTTCTGTATGTTTTGGGGTTGTCCCATTTACCCTCTGGGCTCCATCACCATTTGCAGGTCGCGAAGGATTACCTGCGTCCTAATACTTCTATCCCTATCCAGTTCCCTGCATGTCGACGTCCATGCCAATCATTGTTGTTGGTTTGGCTTCCTCCACCACGGGTGTGGGGCTCGCTGGTTCCATGTAGGGTGAGGGAATTTCTTCAAAGTTGATGAATTTTGCAGCTTGTGCAGGTTCCTGCTCCATTCCCTGTGTCTGTTGTGGTGCTATATGGTGTCTTCGAGGTTTCATGCTAGCCTAGCTCAGTGCACCGAACTTGGGTGGTACCATGGTGGTTTAAGGGGGATTTCTGTCGAACTAGTTTTCTTTGTATCTCTTGCTAATCGCTCTTCGCTTTTTATGCTCTGTCTCTCTGTGATTTCACAATAAGTGTTATGTTTTCTGTGTGCCTTCCTTATATAGCAAGTGTCGTGAAGCTTCTCGGAGAAGCCACCCGAGTTGTGATTTAAATGAAATGGTGCTTCCCGCGTGCATGACATTCAATTCCCTCGACGCCATCAGTTGGCACAATTAATGCAAAGTTTCTTCGAAATTACTTTCCATTCGATTTGATAGACACCTCCAGTTGGTGCCTTTTTGTTGTAACTGCCATTTTTCAAATTTCTTCTTTTTTCTGATCATTGGTCTTTTTTCTGATGCACTGGGATTTTTGAGCACGCAATAGCTTTGTGCTATCCAACCTTTCCTTGGTGCACAGTGTGTTGGTCTTATGTTGCGCGTGGACTTTTCCTTTTTCATCGTGGTTTTTTTTTCATCTCTCTTTTCTACGTGGTAATTTTCTAAGTGCTAGGAGGTCGACTGTCCCTATAGAGTTTCAGTAGACTCCCATTGATCATTCCTCTAAGTTTTGTACCTCTTAAATATTTCAACTATACAGCTCCCCCATCTGTGACAGTTTTTACTTCATATGGTCCCAACCAATGTACTCTAAATTTTCTTGGGTTTTGAAGAAATTTACTGTCATACACCAAGACTAGGTCTCCTTCCTTGAAACTCTTCCTTTTAGTATGTTTGTCATGCCAATATTTGTCCCTTGCTTTCTATACCTCTTGGTGAAATCCTTCTAGGATCATATCTTCCTCCATTTCCATCAGCTGACTTAGCCATTCTTTGATTGTGCCTCGTTCTGTCATGTTGGTGATTGTTGCTACGCGCAAACTAGGTACCAAAAATTATAATGGCACCATTGCTTCTTGTCCATACACCAACCTGAATGTTGTGTTCCCTATCAAATTTTTGCATGTAGTCCTATATTCCCATAGTACTGCTGGTATCTTCAAGTCTCAATTGTCCGTATTGATGTTACAGATATTTTTTAATGCATTCTCGAGGATCTTATTAAAGGCTTCCACTGTTCCATTTGCTTAAGGGTGATATGGTGTACTCTTTTGATGATGTACTTCAAACTCCTTGGTCATGCCCCTAATAGTATTGTTAATGAAGTGAGTGTCTTGGTCACTCATCAGAATCCTTGGGCATCCAAATCTAGTGATCACTTTCTCAAACATGAAGTGTGATGATGTCTCTGCACTGCAATCTTTTAATGGTGTTGCTTTTGCCCATCTTGTTAGATACTATGTCACAGTAATGATATACCTTGCTTCTGACCACTTTGTTGGTGGGTTAATTGGTCCTACAAAGTTTATTTCTCATTTGTCAAATACCTGCAAGGTTACTTGTGGTCCTAGGGGCATCTTGTCCCATCTATTAGTTTTACCAACTCTCTGACATACATCACATCTATGGCATTAGTCCTTTGCATATTTGTGAATGGTCGGCTACCATAGTTCCGTGCGCAATACCTTATTCGCGGTAGCTTTGCCTGCATAATGTCCTCCTGTTATTCCCTCATGGGCCTCTAATAAAATCCTAGGTATTTCATGTTCTAGTACACATATTCTCAAGATGCTATCTACACCCATATTGTATAAGTGTCATGCAATCAATTGATAGTCTGCAGCTCGAACTACCAAATTTTTCGTTAATGCAGTGTTGAATTCTTGTGGCGCAGTCCCTGTACTCAAGTATTGAATGATGTCAGAAAAATATTCATCAGCTACTTTGACTGAAAATAATTCTGCACCGGGAATTTTTTCCTCTAAGTTTGTAGCTTCCTCTCCATTAGTGATCCTTGATAGGTGATCAGGTCTTGCATTCAACTTCCCTGGCTTGAATATTACTTCAAAATCAAATTTCTGGAACAACAGTAACCATCTACAAATTCTCCCCCTCAACACTAGCTTATTGACTAAGTATTTAATATTTGAATGGTCTGTAAACATCTTGAAATGTTTTCCCAGTAAGTAATGTTAGGCCTTCTCTTTCTGTGGTATTGTAATTCTGCTCTGACTCTAATAGTTTTCTACTATCAAATGTTATAGGTTGGTCCAATTCCCCTGTTCCTGGCTATGCCAGAATAACTCTAAGTGCTATAGTTGATGCATCTAATGCACATGAAATATCTTTTCCCAATCTGGGAATACTAGTATTGGTGTTGTTACCATCTTCTCTTTTAGAGTGTCCAGTCCTCGTTGACAGTCCTCGTTCCACTGAAATTTAGTATCTTTCCTCAATAGTTTCTCCATTGGCACAGTGATCTACGCATACCCTTTTATGAATTTCTTGTAGTAGCATGTGTGTCCCATTGTCGTTCTCAACTGACGTATTGATTTTGGTGGTGGTAAATTAACAATCATTGCAATCTTGGCAAGATCTACTAGCAAGCCTTGTTTGCACATTATATGGCCCAATAGTATCCCAAATGGTGTCCCAAATATGCACTTATTGATATTTAGTGATATCTAACATTGTCTACATCTTTCTAACAACAACCTTAACACCTCTACATGGTTCTTCAATAGACTATAGATTGTCCAATCATCCAGGTATACCTCTAAAAACTAATGGATGAATTCTTTAAAAGCATCTATGACTACTCTTGAGAATACATGTGGTACATTCTTCAGCCAAAAAGGCATGACAATGTATTGGTAGGATCCTCATTCTGTGGAAAAATTGGTCTTGTACCTATCTTCTGGGGCTATCTTGATTTGATGGTAACCTGAGAATCCATTTGTGAATGAGTATGTTTCCTGGCCTCCTACATTCTCTAATACCTCATCTATGAAAGGGGTAGGTAAAGGGTCATGAAGGCAAGAATCATTCAACTTCCTTAGGTCGACACATATCCTTATTCCTCTCTTATTCTTCTCGTGAACTACCATAGGGCTGACCCATTCAGATTACTCCACTGGTTTTATGATTCCATCCTCCAACATCCTGTCAATTTCTACTTTTACTTTATGCTTATATAATGGGTTCAGTCTATACGGTCATTGTCTAACTAATGTAGCCTCAAATTTGAGAGGTATCTTCATCTCTCATAGTTCTCCTACTATGCCTTTCATTTCTGTAAAGGTTGTTGGGAACAGGTCACTTTACTTGCGCAGTAACTATGTTATGCTTTCTATTGTTTTCTCATCCCAGTAGTCTCCAATGCTAGCCATTTTGGGATTCTCAATTGTACAAATGTTTACTTTCTTCACCTTGATCGGTGTAGAAAACACTTCTGATTCCAGAGGTGGACCTTCCACCTCTCTTTCACCTTCAACTTTTGTTATCTATATGTTGCGCGGGTCCTCTTCATCTGGTGCTTCTTCCTACACATGGTAGCATGATAGTAGTTCTTTCACTGTCTGTATGTTTTGTTGTTGATCTTCTGTCATAAGTTCAAATTATGGTTTCTTAATGAATATCACCCCTCTGATTTGTTTGAGTGTTGAATATGTGTTGGGGTTCTCATGTTCAAATGAGAAAGTGACTGTAAATTTTTGTTGTCACATTGTCCATTCTGTAGTTCCTGGTCTACATACCAATTTTCTGGGTTTCCTTCTAGTGTATGAATAAAATGATGAGGCCATTCCTCTAGTGGTGTCATCGTCCAATATGTTATGCACTTCTCTAAGTGTTCCAAAGGTGACCCATGTCCATCGTATCTCTATATCATTCTGCTCTTCTGCTCTGCATCGGACCTAATGCGCAGTAATCATCTGCATTGGCACCAATCTCTAATGGTCTCTTTGTGCGCACCGCACCATCTTGCAAGTGTTTCCTTGAGTTTTATGTCTAGAGCTAAGAGCCTCTGATTTGGTAACACTTCATATTCATATCTTGTTAGGAATTCTTCTAATTCATTCACCCCATGAAAGCTAGGTGATTCTCTTATCTCTATACCTACCCATCGTACTGTGCAATCTATTCTTGGGCATCTTCTTGTGGAGACTTCATGTAATCTCTTCTGCCAATTTTCCAACCATGTATTTGAGTCTAACGCGCATGACGTGATACTTCTCCAACTGAGTACCCCATCTGCAGTTGGATTCACATAGTCTTCTTCTCACGCGGTGGTTCTATACAGCTGGTTAATTTCCTCCAGGTCCAAGCAAGTGGGTCCTACAAACCTTTCTCCTTTTGATGGATCTAGTGGCGCAATGACTTTTTACTCTCCTGAATCGAATGTCATATTCCTCATCTTCAAATTGATTATGGAATGACTTTTGAACTCCCAATCTAGTCCAAACAATGTTGGACAAGGTGTTGTTCCATCCACTATTTCCATTACTTCGAAGTATGCCTTGGTACGCACTCCATCCAAATCTACTGTCACACCCTTTAACCTTCCAATTCATAGAACTTTGTGTTGATTTGCTAGTTTCAGCTGAACAGGTGAACATCTTAATGTCAGCTCTCCCATACATTTCCATGTCTTCTTGGGTAACACATCCACCTCATAGCCTAAATCCAGTATGATGTCCCCCATATTGAAATCTCAAATGTTATCATTCAATCTGAATTCCCTGCTTGTCCTCCTTCTTGTATGCGGCTGATTGATTGTTTTCTGTTCTAATTTTCCCTCTACCTCTAAGTTACATCTTTCTAGCATATTTTGCAAGATTTTAACAGATTATTGGTCATTTAATAGCTTAACACAGGGTTGCAAAAAATCCTTTATGGTACTTACTTGTCCTAGAGCTTGCGCTTCATTAGTATGATCTAGCGAGGAAGGCATCTCATATGTTGGTACGTCCTGAGTATGTTGCGCAGTTGATGTAGATGCAATTCCTGGTTTCAATAATTCTTGTCTTGCTTGCTTGAATGTCCCCTTCTCATTATGCGCATCAAACTACTTATGTGGTTCGGCATTCTTCTTTACCCACTGGTGTTGTGTTGGATCTTGTCTTACTGCATCATTTCCTGTCTTAGATCCTCCATGCGTAACTATGTTCATATTTCTTTTGTCATTACTTGCTTCTGCAAAATTCCACTGAACATTATGATTGCTCCAATTTCCCTTTTCCTCGATCTTCCCCAATAGTGTCAGACAGTCTTCTGTATCATGACCTGATGTGCAATAATACATACATGTCACAGGTGGAAGTGGACATTCTCTTGCATAGTGTCTTGGTTGTTGACAGTTGTGACATACCACCGGTCCTCTGCCTCTTCCAAAGCCTCCTCTACCTCGTCCTTCGCCTCTATATCCATCTCGATCTCCTCGCAGTGTGTTGTATTGGGGCGCCTGGTTATATTGCGCAGGATTATACTGTGGTTGGGCGGTATTGTAATGTGGTTTTGCAATATTATATTGTTGTGGTGCAATGTTATATGGGGTTTGTCCTTGGTTGAATTGTGGTGAAACTTGCCATGTCATCATCTATGCCTGCACCCTATAGGTATCTGATGTTCGTTCCCTCATCAGATCCATTGTCCTGCAATCTTTTTCATCATGGCCTACTGACTTGCAAAAGTTGTAATATGAACTCTTAGGCATTGTCTGGTATTTCTGCATCATTAGACAGTGATATGGATCATTCCCATGTGTCTTACAGATCTCACACCATAGTCCTCCTGATGGCAAAGTGTTTGGCAGTATCATTTCCATGTACTGAGCGAATGTTGGGAATTCATTATTGTGGTGTCCTTATGTCCTACATGTGGTACACCAAACAACTTTTCTTTTGTCTTTACCCATGTTCTAGTTTAGTTGAAATGTTAAGTTCTTCAGATCCTCCTTCAGCTCCTCTATGGCTAGATCTGTCTTCTGATAATGGTTATCTTCCAATTGTAGGGCTGCTTGCAGAGCCTCTGCCTGAGTTTTAAACTTATGTTGTCTCAAAGGGTACTTCAAGTGTGGTAGTAGGGAATTGACAAACAGATGCCTATGTTGCATGTATGTCATGACATATTTTAACTTTCCTTTCAGTCATTTGAATCTCTGGTCAATCTCCCACACAGATTCTCATGGTTTATGTCTGATCTATATCATCTCATTCATGTATTGATCCTCTGAGCTAGGATTTTGGAATTCATTTATCAATAGCTTCTTAATATCCAAAATCGTTCTGGTTGTCCCTGGTGAACTGTTTGCGGCTAAGCTCATGTACCAATCCAATGCACAGTCTCTTAGTGTGATGGCTAACTGAGAAAATTTAGTGTCGTCATCTGTGATATATTTTTCTTCCCAGATATTTTCACAAATGAACAAGTGTTTCTCAAGGTCCTTCGATGCCTCCCCCTTGAATTCTAGTAATCTGATGGTGGGATCATGTCCTACCATCCTTAATCTTGAAATACTACCTCTGCGCAGTGTAGATATTTGGCTACCCCTTCCTGAACTAGCTCGTCCAGTTGTTGTGTCTTGACTAGATATACTTTCTATTGTCTCCCTTATGAAACTCAGTTGTCTAAATGGTGGTGTTCTTATTGTTGTATTAGTCTCACATGGGTTTATGGGTTCCACACTGACACTGATATGGATAGGAGTGTTTCCTTTTGTTCCTTCTCTTGGACCTCTTGTCTTCCTTTCATATGTCACGCACAGGACTTCCTCAATCTACTACATATCCCGGAGATCCTCTACCTCTTCTTCATCACTTTCCAAACCTTCCCTCACCCTATGGCTCTCTTCTTGTTGTTCATATTATATTGGTAGGGTACTCCACTGCGTGTTCTTCTAGTTGTTTCCATGATCTACTTGATCTGGTCTTCCTCCATCATGATTGGATCCAAGGCCTCCTCCTTCTTTTCTCTATCCATTTCTTCCTCCATTTCTCTGTCTCTTGTCAGTGATTCCCCCCTTCCCCCATGCACGCGGGGAAGTTTAGTTGTATGAGGCCATTTTCATTGCACCCTTGTTATATAGTAACATCTTAATGGAAGTATACAACAACTTGATATACCTACCTCGAGGTCCCTTCAGGAAATCTTTATCCATTGCATTGTAAGACTTTGCAGTATCTACTGCAAATTCTATGATAAATCCTGCAACAATGTTGTCTAACCAGAAATCTACTGCGTGCGTAAATTTTTTGTCAACTTGTTGTAAGTGCACGATCTCTGTAGGATTCCACTCTAGCTGTTTGATTCAATTTGTAGGGTGGTTGTCTTTCAACCTCAATATCCACTCCTGCAACACATGTGGGAAATCACAGAAAAATACTTCATGCAAGTCGTTAAATACGTTCTTGTCCAAGTATTTGCACAGTGTTAACTTCGAGTTTCTGTTATATTTCTGTGCAAACTCTAGCTCCTTTGTTTTCAACCAGCTCTCGATTTTTGTCTTCATTGGGTTCCATGATCTTGACATCCCCTTTTATATTCTCATTCTTTTAACATTTATGTCGCCAGATCTGATATTCTTTTTACTCTTCTTTAGCAGATATGAATCACTCACTCCCATTCTGTTTCAACCGGCAACGGAACCATTTTTTGGATTTAACCTTACCTTACTTTCATAGGTTGACCTAGGTCCATATTTAACAAGCTTCCAACAAAATCCCTCTAAAACTATTTTCCCTCCTAGTAAACCAGCAAGTAGCGTAGTACACAGGGTGCATTGCGCAGTCTCACCCGAGATAGTCCTATGGGTGGTTGCAATACTCAGACATTTGTAGTCTGGGAATAAGTGGGGATCTATGATTGTACCTTGTAATCTTCATTTATTTAGTCGAACATAGTAATTAATTAGTTACTCTTACTCATGCATGTGGAATATTATATCTAACTAGTTCCTTCATTCATTTATCTAGCATTTAATCATTAACAACAATGGAGATGCATAACATTCAATCATGTAACACGAGTTTTACCATG